>CM069532.1:86122187-86124687 GCA_035773235.1 Eospalax fontanierii | reverse complement strand
CACAGCCTAACCCTAACCCTAACCCTAAATCAAACCCTAACCCAAACGCTAAACCTAACCCTAATCCTAACCCTAATGCTAACACTAAACCTAACCCTAACACTAACCCTAGTCCTAACCCTAACCCTAACCCAAACCCTAACACTAACCCGAAACCTAACCCTAACCCTAAATCAAACCCTAACCCTAAACCTAACCCTAACCCGAACCCAAACCCTAACTGAAACACTAATCCTAAACCTAACCCTAACCATAATGCTAACCATAAACCTAATTAAAACTCAAACCCTAACCCTATTTCTAACCCGAACCGAAACCCTAACCCTGACCCTAACCCTAACTCTAACCCTAACCCTAACCCTAACCCTAACCCAAAGCCTAACCCAAACCCTAACCCTAACCATAATCTTAACACTAACCATAACCCTAACACTCACCCAGATTCAAACCTAACCCTAACCCAAATCCTAACCCTAACCCTAACCCTAACCCTAACCCAAACCCTAACCCTAACACTAATCCTAACCCTAATGCTAACCCTAAACCTAATTAAAACTCAAACCATAACCCTATTCCTAACCCGAACCCAAACCCTAACCCTAACCCTAAACCTAAGCCAAAACATAACCCAAACCGAAACCCTAACCCTAACCCTAACCCTAACCCTAAACCCTAACCCTAACACTAACCCTAACCATAACCCAAACCTAAATTCTAAACCTAACCCTAATCCTAACACTAACACTAACCCTAATTCTAGTCCTAACCCTCACCCTAAACCTAACACTAACCCTAACCCTAACCTTAACCCTTACCCAAACCCAAACTCTAAACCTAACTCTAATCGGAACCCTCACCCTAACCCTAATCCTAACCCTAACCCTAACCATAACCGTAATCCAACACCTCACCCTAACCCTAACTCTAACCCAAACCCTAACCTAACCCTAACTCTAAACCAAACCCAAACCCTAACCCAAACCCTAACTCTAATCCAAACACCAATGTAAGCCTAAACCTAACCCTAACTCAAACCCTAACTCTAACATTAACCCAAACCCTAACACTAACCCTAACCCAAACCATAACCCAAATAATACCCTAATCCTAACACTAACCCTAACCCTTATCCTTATCCTAACCCTAAACCTAACCCTAACCCTAACCCAAAACCTAACCCTAACCCTAACCCTAACCATAATCTTAACACTAACCATAACCCTAACACTAACCCAGATTCAAACCTACCCTAACCCAAACCCTAATCCTAACCCTAACCCTAACCCTAACCCAAACGCTAACCCTAACCCTAATCCTAACCCTAATGCTAACCCTAAACCTAACTCAAACTCAAACCATAACCCTAAGCCTAACCCTAACCCAAATTCTAACCCTAACCCTAACCCTAACCCTAACCCTAACCCTAACTAAAACCCTAACACTAGCCCAACCCGAACGCAAACCATAACCCTAAACCGAGACTTAACCCAAAACCTAAACCTAACCGTAATCCTAAACCAAACCCTAATCCTAACACTAACCCTAACCCTAACCCTAACCCAAACGCTAACCCTAACCCTAAACCAATCCCTAACCCTAACCCTAAACATAAACTTAACCCCTAACCCCGAACGCCAAACCCTAAACCAAACCCTAACCCTAACCCTAGCCATAACCCTAATCCTAGTCCGAACCCTAACCCTAGCCCTAACCCTAATCCTAACCCAAAACCAAAGCCTAACCCTAACCCTAACCCTAACCCAAACCCTAACCCTTACCCTAACCCTAACCCAAACCCTAACTCTAACCCTAACCCTAACCCTAACCCAAACCCTAACTGAAACACTTATCCTAAATCTAACCCTAACCCTAATGCTAACCCTAAACCTAATTCAAACTCAAACCCTAACCCTAATCCTAACCTTAACCCTAACCCTAACCTTAACCCTAACCCTAAACCTAACCCAAAACATAACCCAAACCGAACACCTAACCCTAACCCTAACCGTAACCCTAATCCTAACCCTAACCCTAACCCTAATCCTAGTCCTAACCCTAACCCTAACCCTAACCCTAACCTTAACCCTTACCCAAACCCAAACTCTAAACCTAACTCTAATCGGAACCCTAACCCTAACCCTAATCCTAACCCTAACCCTAACCATAACCCTAATCCAACACCTCACCCTAACCCTAACTCTAACCCAAACCCTAACGTAAACCTAACACTAAACCAAACCCAAACCCTAACCCTAACCCTAACTGTAACCCAAACCCTAACCTAACCCAAATCCAAACCCTAATCTTAACACAAACCCTAACCCTAACCCTAACCCTAACCCTCACCCAAACCCTAACCCTAACCATAACCCTAAACCAAACCCTAAACCTAACCCTAACCCTAACCATAACCCTAACCCAAACCCTAACCCTAAACCTAATCCTAACCCTAATGCTAACCCTAAACCTAACCGTATCACTAACCCTATTCCTAACCCTA
>CM069532.1:86099687-86104687 GCA_035773235.1 Eospalax fontanierii | reverse complement strand
ACCTAATCCTAACCCTAACCCTAACCATAACCCTAATCCAACACCTCACCCTAACCCTAACTCTAACCCAAACCCTAACCTAACCCTAACTGTAAACCAAACCCAAACCCTAACCCTAACCCCATCTCTAACCCAAACCCTATCCTAACCCTAAACCTAACCCTAACTCAAACCCTAACTCTAACACTAACCCAAACCCTAACCCTAACACTAACCCAAACCATAACCCAAATAATAACCCTAATCCTAACCCTAACCCTAACCCTCATCCTTATTCTAACCCTAACCCTAACGCTAAAACAAACCCTAACCCTAACCCTAACCCTAACCCTAACCCTAACCGAAACCCTAACCCTAACCCTAATCCTAACCCTAGTCCTAACCCTAAACCTAACCCAAACCCTAACACTAACCCTAACCCTAACCCTAAATCAAACCCTAACCCTCACCCTAACCCTAACCCTAAACCTAACTGAAACACTTATCCTAAACCTAACCCTAACCCTAATGCTAACCCTAAACCTAATTCAAACTCAAATCTTAACCCTAATCCTAACCCTAACCATAACAATAAACTCTAACCCTAACCCAAAACATAACCCAAACCGAAACCGAAACTCTAACCCTAACCCTAACCCTAATCCTAACCTTAACCCTAACCCTAATCCTAGTACTAACCCTAACCCTAACCCTAACCCTAAACCTAACCTTAAACCTTACCCAAACCCAAACTCTAAACCTAACTCTAATCGGAACCCTAACCCTAACCCTAACCCTAACCTTAACCCTAACCGAAACACTAATCCTAAACCTAACCCTAACCCTAATGCTAAACCTAAACCTAACTCAAACTCAAACCCTAATCCTAACCCTAACCATAAGCCAAACCCTAACACTAACCCTAACCCTAACCCTAACCCTAACTCAAACTCTATCCCTAACCCTAACCCTAACCCGAACCCAAACCCTTACCCTAACGCTAAACCTAACCCAAAACCTAAACCTAACCCTAACACTTCCCCTAAACCAAACCCTAAATCTAACCCTAACCCTAAACCTAATGCTAACTCTAACCCTAACCCTAACTCTTACACAAACCCTAACAGTAACCCTAATCCTAACTGAAACCCAAACCCTAATCCTAACCCTAACCCAAACCCTAACAATAACCATAAACCTAAACCTAACCCCTAACCCTAAGCCTTAACCTAACCCTAATCCTAACCCTAACCCTAACCCAAACCTAGTCCTAACCCTAACCCTAACCCTAAACCTAACCCTAACCCTAACCTTAACCCTTACCCACACCCAAACTCTAAACCTAACCCTAATCCGAACCGTAACACTAACCCTAATCCTAACCCTAACTATAACCATAACCCTAATCCAACACCTCACCCTAACCCTAACCCTAACCCTAACCCTAACCCAAACCCTAACACTAACCCTAACTCTAACCCAAACCCTAACCTATCCCTAACCCTAACCCTAACCCTAACCCTAACCCTAATTCTAACCCTAACCCTAACCCTAATCCTAACCCAAAACCTAACCCTAACCCTAACCCTAACCCAAACCCTAACAATAACCCTAAATCTAAACCTAACCCCTAACCCTAAACCTAACCCTAAACCAAACCCTAACGGTAACCCTAAACCTAACCGAAACCCTAATCCTAAACCTAACCCTAACCCTAATGCTAACCCTAAACCTAATTCAAACTCAAAGCCTAACCCTAATCCTAACCCGAACCCGAACCCTAACCCTAACACTAAACCTAACACAAAACATAATCCACACCGAAACCCTAACCCTAACCCTAACCCTAACCCTAACCCAAAAACACACCGTAACATTAACCCTATCCCAAACCCTAACACTAACCCTAACCCTAACCCTAACCCAAACCCTAATCCTAACCCTAACCCTAACCCTAACCCTAACCCAAACCCTAACACTAACCCTAAATTAACAGTATTCCTAACGCAAACTCTAACCCTAACCTTAACCCAAACACTAACCCTATCCCTAACCCTAACCCTAACCCTAACCCTAACCCTAAAACTAACCCTAACCCTAACCCTAACCCTAACCCTAACCCTAAAACTAACGCTAACCCTAACCCTAACCCTAAACCTAACCCAAACCCAAACCCTTAACTTAACCCTAATCGTAACGATAACCCTAACCCTAACCCAAACCGAAACCCTAATCTTAACACTAATCATAACCCTAACACTAACTCAGATTCAAACGTAACCCTAACCCAAACCCTAACCCTAACACTAACACTAATCTTAACCCTAAACCCTAACCCTAACCCTAAACATAACAGAAACCCAAAGTGAACCTAACCCTAATCCTAACCCTAACCCTAATCCTAACCCAAACCCAAACCCTAACACTAACACTAACCCTAACCCTAACGCAAACCCTAAACCTAACCCTAACCCAAACACTAACCCTAACCCAAACCCAAACCCTAACCCGAACCCTAACCCAAACCCTAACCCTAAGCCTAAACCTAACCCAAGACATAACCCTAATCCTAAATTTAACCCAAACCCTAATCCTAACCCTAACCCTAATCCTAAACCTAACCTAAACCCTAACACTAACCCTAACCTAACCCTAACCCTAACCCTAACCCTAACCCTAACCCTAAACCTAACCCTAACCCAAAACCTAACCCTAACCCTAACGCTAAACCTAATCTTAACCCTAACCCTAACCCTAACACTAACCCAGATTCAAACCTAACCCTACCCCAAACCCTAAGCCTAACCCTAACACTAACCCAAACCCTAACCCTAACCCTAATCCTAACCCTAATGCTAAACCTAAACCTAACTCAAACTCAAACCCTAATCCTAACCCTAACCATAAGCCAAACCCTAACACTAACCTTAACCCTAACCCTAACCCTAACTCAAACCCTATCCCTAACCCTAACCCTAACCCTAACCCTAACCCTAACCCTAACCCAAAACCTAACCCTAACCCTAACGCTAAACCTAATCTTAACCCTAACCCTAACCCTAACACTAACCCAGATTCAAACCTAACCCTACCCCAAACCCTAACCCTAACCCTAACACTAACCCAAACCCTAACCCTAACCCTAATCCTAACCCTAATGCTAAACCTAAACCTAACTCAAACTCAAACCCTAATCCTAACCCTAACCATAAGCCAAACCCTAACACTAACCTTAACCCTAACCCTAACCCTAACTCAAACCCTATCCCTAACCCTAACCCTAATCCCAACCCAAACCCTTACCCTAACCCTAAACCTAACCCAAAACCTAAACCTAACCCTAACACTTCCCCTAAACCAAACCCTAAATCTAACCCTAACCCTAAACCTAATGCTAACTCTAACCCTAACCCTAACTCTTACACAAACCCTAACAGTAACCCTAATCCTAACTGAAACCCAAACCCTAACCCTAACCCTAACCCACACCCTAACAATAACCATAAACCTAAACCTACCCCCTAACCCTAAGCCTTAACCTAACCCAAAACCTAACCCTAACCCTAACCCTAACTGAAACACTAATCCTAAACCTAACTCTGACCCTAATGCTAACCATAAACCTTATTCAAACTCAAACCCTAACCCTAATCCTAACCAGAACCCAAACCCTAAGCCTAACACTAAACCTAACCCTAACCCTAACCTTAACCCTTACCCACACCCAAACTCTAAACCTAACCCTAATCCGAACAGTAACCCTAACCCTAATCCTAAACCTAACCCTAACCATAACCCTAACCCAAACGCAAACCCTAACCGTAACCCTAACCTTAACCCAAACCCTAATCCTAACCCTAACCCTAACCCTAACCCTAACCCTAACCCTAACCCTAACCCTAACCCTAACTCTAACCCAAACCCTAACCTATCCCTAACCCTAACCTAACCCTAACCCTAATCCTAACCCTAACCATAAGCCAAACCCTAACCCTAACACTAACCCGAACCCACACCCTAACCCTAACCCTAAACCTAACACAAAACCTAAACCTAACCCTAACACTACCCCTAAACCAAACACTAAATCTAACCCTAACCCTAAACCTAATCCTAACTCTAACCCTAACCCTAATCCTTACACAAACCCTAACAATAACCCTAATCCTAACTGAAACCCAAACCCTTACCCTAAGCCTAACCCAAACTCTAACAATAACCATAAACCTAAACCTAACCCCTAAACCTAAGCCTTAACCTAACCCAAACCCTAACCCTAACCATAACCCTAACTGAAACACTAATCCTAAACCTAACCCTAACCCTAATGCTAACCCTAAACGTAATTCAAACTCAAACCCTAACCCTAATCCTAAGCCTAACCCAAACCCTAAAACTAAGCCTAAAACTAACCCAAGACATAACCCTAACCCTAACCCTAACCCAAACCCTAATCCTAACCGTAACCCTAATCCTAAACCTAACCTAAACCCTAACACTAACCCTAACCTAACCCTATTGCTAACCAAAACACTAAGCCTAAACTTAACCTTAACAGTAACCCTAAGCATAATCCTAACCCTAACCCTAAACCTAACCCTAACCCTAACCCTAACCCTAACCCTAAACCTAATCCAAACCCAAACCCAAACCCTAATCTTAACACTAATCCTAACCCTAACACTAACCCAGATTCAAACCTAACCCTAACCCAAAACCTAACCCTAACACCAACACTAACCTTAACCCTAAAACCTAACCCTAACCCTAACCCTAACCCTAAACATAACCGAAAACCAAACCCTAAACCTAACCCTAACCCTAACCCTAACCCTAATCCTAACCCTAACCCAAACCCAAACCCTAACACTAAACCTAAACCTAACGCAAACCCTAAACCTAACCCTAAACCTAACCCAAACCCAAACCCTAACACTAAACCTAACCCTAACCCTAAACGAAACCCAAACCCTAACCCTAACCCTAACCCAAACCATAACCCAAATAATAACCCTAAACCT
>CM069532.1:86089687-86094687 GCA_035773235.1 Eospalax fontanierii | reverse complement strand
AAACATTACCCAAACCGATACCCTAACCCCAACCCTAACCCTAACCCTAACCCTAAACCCTAACCCTAACCCTAACCCTAACCATAACCCAAACCTAAACCCAAACCCTAACCCTAATCCTAACCCTAACCCTAACCCTAAACCTAGTCCTAACCCTAACCCTAACCCTAACCCAAACCATAACACTAACTCTAACCCAAACCCTAACCCTAAACCTAACTCTAACCTAAACCCTACCTATCCCTAACCCTAACCCTAACCCTAACCCTAGTTCTAACCCTAACCCTAACCCTAACCCTAACCCAAAACCTAACCCTAACCCTAACGCTAAAACTAATCTTAACACTAACCCTAACCCTAACACTAACCCAGATTCAAACCTAACCCTAACCCAAACCCTAACCCTAACCCTAACACTAACCCAAACCCTAACCCTAACCCTAATCCTAACCCTAATGCTAACCCTAAACCTAACTCAAACTCAAACCCTAATCCTAACCCTAACCATAAGCCAAACCCTAACACTAACCCTAACCCTAACCCTAACCCTAACTCAAACCCTATCCCTAACCCTAACCTGAACCCGAACCCAAACCCTAACCCTAACCCTAAACCTAACCCAAAACCTAAACCTAACCCTAACACTACCCCTAAACCAAACCCTAAATCTAACCCCTAACCCGAAACCTAACCCTAACCCAAACCCTAACCGTAACCCTAAACCTAACCGAAACCCTAATCCTAAACCTAACCCTAACCCTAATGCTAACCCTAAACCTAATTCAAACTGAAAGCCTAACCCTAATCCTAACCCGAACCCAAACCCTAACCCTAACCCTAAACCTAACCCAAACCCACACCGTAACCCTAACCCTATCCCAAACTCTAACACTTACCCTAACCCTAACCCTAACCCAAACCCTAATCCTAACCCTAACCCTAACCCAAACCCTAACACTAACCCTAACCCTAACCCAAACCCTAACACTAACCCTAACTTAACAGTATTCCTAACGCAAACTCTAACCCTAACCTTAACCCAAACACTAACCCTATCCCTAACCCTAACCCTAACCCTAACCCTAACCCTAAAACTAACCCTAACCCTAACCCTAACCCTAAATCTAACCCAAACCCAAACCCTAAACTTAACCCTTATCTTAACGCTACCCCTAACCCTAACCCAAACCGAAACCCTAATCTTAACACTAATCGTAACCCTAACACTAACCCAGATTCAAACGTAACCCTAACCCAAACCCTAACCCTAACACTAACACTAACCTTAACCCTAAACCCTAACCCTATCCCTAAACATAACAGAAACCCAAACCCTGAACCTAACCCTAATCCTAAACCTAACGCTAATCCTAACCCAAACCCAAACCCTAACACTAACCCTAATCCTAACGCAAACCCTAAACCTAACCCTAACCCTAAACGAAACCCAAACCCTAACCCTAACCCAAACCCAAACCCTAACCCTAACCCTAACCCAAACCCTAACCCTAAACCTAAACCTAACCCAAGACATAACCCTAACCGTAAATTTAACCCAAACCCTAATCCTAACCCTAACCCTAACCCTAACCCTAACCCTAACCCTAACCCTAACCCTAACCTAACCCTATTGCTAACCCTAACACTAAGCCTAAACTTAACCCAAACACTAACCTAACCATAATCCTAACCCTAACCCTAAACCTAACCCTAACCTAACCCTAACCCTAACCCTAACCATAACCCTAATCCAACACCTCACCCTCACCCTAACTCTAACCCAAACCCTAACCTAACCCAAACTCTAAACCAAACCCAATCCCTAAACCTAACCCTAACTCTTACCCAAACCCTAACCTAACCCTAAACCTAACCCTAACTCAAACCCTAACTCTAACACTAACCCAAAACCTAACCCTAACACTAACCCAAACCGTAACCCAAAAAATAACCCTAATCTTAACCCTAACCCTAACCCTCATGCTTATCCTAACCCTAACCCTAACCCTAACCCTAAACCTAACCCTAACCCTAACACTAACCATAATTCTAACCCTAACCCTAACCCTAACCCTAACCCTAACCCAAACCCAAACCCTAATCTTAACACAAACCCTAACCCTAATCCTAACCCTAACCCTAACCCTAACGCAAACCCTAATCCTAACCCTAACCCTAACCGTAACCCATACCCTAACCCTAACCCTAACCCTAACCCTAACCCAAACCCTAACCCTAAACCTAATCCTAACCCTAATGCTAACCCTAAACCTAACCCTAACACTAACCCTACTCCTTACCCTAAACCTAACCCAAACCCTAAACCTTACCCTAACCCAAACCCTCACCCTAACACTACACCTAACACAAAACATAACCCAAACCGAAAAGCTAACACTAATCCTAACCCTAAACGCTAAACCTAACACTAACCCTAACCATAAACCAAACCTAAACCCAAACCTCACGCTAATCCTAACCCTACCCCTTACCCAAATCCTAGTCCTAACCCTAATCCTAACCCTAACCCTAACCATGACACTAATCCAACACCTCACCCTAACCCTAACTCTAACACAAACCCTAACCTAACCCTCACCCAAACCGTAACCCAAAAAATAACCCTAATCCTAACCCTAACCCTAGCCCTCATCCTTATCCTAACCCTAACCCTAACTCTAACCCTAACCCTAACCCTAACCCTAAACCTAATTCTAACCCTAACCCTAACACTAACCCAAAACGTAACCCTAAGCCTATCCCTAACCCAAACTCTAACCCTAACCCTAACCCTAACTAAAACCCTAACACTAACCCAATCCGAAGGCAAACCTAACCCTAACCCGAATCTTAACCGAAAACCTAAACCTAACCGTAATCATAAACCAAACCCTAACCCTAACCCTAACCCTAACCCTAACCCTAACCCTAACCCAAATGCTAACCCTAACCCTAACCCAAAACCTAAACCTAACCCTAAACCTAACCCTAACCCTAACCCAAAAACTAACCCTAAACCTAACCCTAAGCCAAACCCTAACCCTAACCCTTATCATAACCCATACCCAAACCCTAACCCTAACCCTAACCCTAACCCTAACCCAAACCCTAACCCTAACCCTAACACTAACCCAAACCCAAACCCTAACCCTAATCCTAACCCTAATGCTAACTCTAAACCTAACTCAAACTCAAACCCAAATCCTAACCCTAACCCTAACCCAAACCCTAACCCTAACCATAACCCTAACCCTAACCCTAACTAAAACCCTAACCCTAAGCCTAACCCTTACCCGAACCAAAACCCTAACCCTAACCCTAAACCTAACCCAAACCCTAAACCTAACCCTAACCCTAACACAAAAACTAACCCTAAACCTAACCCTAAGCCAAACTCTAACCCTAACCCTTATCATAACCCATACCCAAACCCTAACCCTAACCCTAACCCTAACCCAAACCCTAACCCTAACACTAACCCTAACCCAAACCCAAACCCTAACCCTAACCCTAACCCTAATCCTATCCCGAAAACTAACTCAAACTCAAATCCTAATCCTAACCCTAACCCTAATCCAAAACCTAACCCTAACCCTAACCCTAACCCTAACTCAAACCCTAACCCTAAGCCTAACCCTAACCCGAACCCAAACCCTAACCCTAACCCTAAACCTAACCCAAACCCTAAACGTAACCGTAACACTACCCCTAAACCAAACCCTAAATCTAACCCTAACCCTAAACCTAATCTTAACTCTAACCCTAACCCTAACCCTAACCCTAACCCAAACCCTAACACTAACACTAAGCTTAACCCTAACCCTAACAAAAACCCTAACCCTAACACTAACCTAATTCTAACTAAAACCCAAACCCTAACACTAACCCTAACCCAAACCCTAATAATAACCCTAAACCTAAACCTAACCCCTAATCCTAACCCTAACCCTAACCAAACCATAACCCTAAACCTAAACCTAACCCCTAATCCTAACCCTAACCCTAACCCAAACCCTAACCCTAACCGTAACCCTAACCGAAACACTAATCCTAAACCTAACCCTAACCCTAATGCTAACCCTAAACCTAATTCAAACTCAAACCCTAACCCTAATCCTAAATCCAACCGAAAGCCTAAGCCTAACCTTAAACCTAACCCAAAACATAACCCACACCGAAACCCTAAACCTAACCCTAACCCTATCCCAAACCCACACCGTAACCCTAACCCTAACTCAAACACTAATACTAACCCTAATCCTAACACTAAACCCTAACCCTAACCCTAACACTAACCAGAACCCAAACCTAAAGCCTAAGCCTAACCCTATTCCTAATCCTAACCCTAACCATAACCCTAATCCAACCCCTAACCCTAACCCTAACTCTAACCCAAACCCTAACCTAACCTTAACCCTAACCCAAACCCAAACCCTAACCCTAACCCTAACACTAACCCAAATCCTAACCTAACCCTAACCCTAACCCTAACCCAAAACCTAAACCTAACCCTAAACCTAACTCTAACCCTAACACAAAAACTAACCGTAAACCTAACCCTAAGCCAAACCCTAATCCTAACCCTTATCATAACCCATACCCAAACCCTAACCCTAACCCTAACCCTAACCCTAACCTAACCCAAACCCTAACCCTAACCCTAACCCTAACCCAAACCCAAACCCTAACCCTAATCCTAACCCTAATGCTAACCCTAAACCTAACTCAAACTCAAACCCTAATCCTAACCCTAATCCTAACCCAAACCCTAACCCTAACCATAACACTAACCCTAACCCTAACTCAAACCCTAACCCAAAGCCTAACCCTTACCCGAACCCAAACCCTAACCCTAACCCTAACCCTAACCCTAACCCTAACCCTAACCCAAACCCTAACAATAACACTAAGCTTAACCCTAACCCTAACACAAACCCTAACCCTAACACTAACCCTAATTCTAACTAAAACCAAAACCCTAACACTAACCATAACCCAAA
>CM069532.1:86082187-86084687 GCA_035773235.1 Eospalax fontanierii | reverse complement strand
CTAACCCTAAACCTAACCCAAAACCTAAACGTAACCCTAACACTACCCCTAAACCAAACCGTAAATCTAAACCTAACCCTAAACCTAATCCTAACTCTAACCCTAAGCCTAACCCTAACCCAAACCTAACACTAACACTAAGCTTAACCCTAACCCTAACAGAAACCCTAACCCTAACATTAACCCTAATTCTTACTAAAACCCAAACCCTAACACTAAACCTAACCCAAACGCTAATAATAACCCTAAACCTAAACCTAACCCCTAATCCTAACCTTAACCCTAACACAAAACCTAACCCTAAACCTAAACCTAACCCCTAATCCTAACCCTAACCCTAACCCAAACCCTAACCCTAACCGTAACCCTAACCGAAACACTAATCCTAAACCTAACCCTAACCCTAATGCTAACCCTAAACTTAATTCAAACTCAAACCCTAACCCTAATCCTAAGTCGAACCGAAACCCTAAGCCTACGCTTAAACCTAACCCAAAACATAACCCACACCGAAACACTAACCCTAACCCAAACCCTAACCCAAACCCACACCGTAACCCTAACCCTAACCCAAACACTAACACTAACCCTAATCCTAACCCTAAACCCTAACCCTAACTCTAACCAGAAATCAAACCTAAAGCCTAAGCCTAATCCTAATCCTAATCCTAACCCTAACCATAACCCTATTCCAACCCCTAACCCTAACCCTAACTCTAACCCAAACCCTAACCTAACCCTAACCCTAACCCTAACCCTAACACTAACCCAAATCCTAACATAACCCTAACCCTAACCCTAACACAAAACTTAACTCTAACACTAACCCAAACCCTAACCCTAACCCAAACCCAAACCATAAGCCAAATACTAACCCTAATCCTAACCCTAACCCTAACCCTCATCCTTATCCTAACCCTTACCCTAACCCTTACCCTTACCCAAACCCAAACCCTAAAACTAACCCTAATCCGAACCCTAACCGTAACCCTAATCGTAACCAAACCCTAAACCTAACCCAACCCCTAACCCTCACCCTAACTCTAACCCAAACCCGAACCCTAACCCAAATCCTAACCCTAACCCTAACCCTAACCCTAACCCTAACCCAAACCCTAACCCTAATCCAAACCCTAACCCAAACACAAACCCTAACCCTACCCCTAAACTTAACCCAAACCTTAACACTAACCCTAACCCTAAACCTAACCATAACCCTAACACTAAACCTAAACCTAACACTAACCCTAACTCTAACCCTAAACCAAACCCGAACCCTAATCCTAACCCTAAGCGTAACTCTAACCCTAACCCAAACCCGAACCCTAACCATAACCCTAACCCAAACCTAAACCTAACCCAAAACCTAAACCTAACCCTAAACCTAACCCTAACCCTAACCCAAAAACTAACCGTAAACCTAACCCTAAACCAAACCCTAACCCTAACCCTTATCATAACCCATACCCAAAACCTAACCCTAACCCTAACCCAAATCCTAACCCTAACCCTAACCCTACCCCAAACCCAAACCCTAACCCTAATCCTAACCCTAATGCTAACCCTAAACCTAACTCAAACTCAAACAATAATCCTAACCCTAACCCTAACCCAAAACCTAACCCTAACCATAACCCTAACCCTAACCCTAACCCTAACCCTAACCCTAACCCTAACCCTAAACCTAACCCTAACCCAAACCCTAACCCAAACCCTAACCCTAACCCTAACCCTAACCCTAACCCTAACCCTAACCCAAATGCTAACCCTAACCCTAACCCAAAACCTAAACCTAACCCTAAACCTAACCCTAACCCTAACCCAAAAACTAACCCTAAACCTAACCCTAAGCCAAACCCTAACCCTAACCCTTATCATAACCCATACCCAAACCCTAACCCTAACCCTAACCCTAACCCTAACCCAAACCCTAACCCTAACCCTAACACTAACCCAAACCCAAACCCTAACCCTAATCCTAACCCTAATGCTAACTCTAAACCTAACTCAAACTCAAACCCAAATCCTAACCCTAACCCTAACCCAAACCCTAACCCTAACCATAACCCTAACCCTAACCCTAACTAAAACCCTAACCCTAAGCCTAACCCTTACCCGAACCAAAACCCTAACCCTAACCCTAAACCTAACCCAAACCCTAAACCTAACCCTAACCCTAACACAAAAACTAACCCTAAACCTAACCCTAAGCCAAACTCTAACCCTAACCCTTATCATAACCCATACCCAAACCCTAACCCTAACCCTAACCCTAACCCAAACCCTAACCCTAACACTAACCCTAACCCAAACCCAAACCCTAACCCTAATCCTAACCCTAATCCTAACCCTAAACCTAACTCAAACTCAAATCCTAATCCTAACCCTAACCCTAATCCAAAACCTAACCCTAACCCTAACCCTAACCCTAACTCAAACCCTAACCCTAAGCCTAACCCTAACCCGAACCCAAACCCTAACCCTAACCCTAAACCTAACC
>CM069532.1:86072187-86074687 GCA_035773235.1 Eospalax fontanierii | reverse complement strand
CATCCTTATCCTAACCCTTACCCTAACCCTTACCCTTACCCAAACCCAAACCCTAAAACTAACCCTAATCCGAACCCTAACCGTAACCCTAATCGTAACCAAAACCTAAACCTAACCCAACCCCTAACCCTCACCCTAACTCTAACCCAAACCCGAACCCTAACCCAAATCCTAACCCTAACCCTAACCCTAACCCTAACCCTAACCCAAACCCTAACCCTAATCCAAACCCTAACCCAAACACAAACCCTAACCCTACCCCTAAACTTAACCCAAACCTTAACACTAACCCTAACCCTAAACCTAACCATAACCCTAACCCTAAACCTAAACCTAACACTAACCCTAACTCTAACCCTAAACCAAACCCGAACCCTAATCCTAACCCTAAGCGTAACTCTAACCCTAACCCAAACCCGAACCCTAACCATAACCCTAACCCAAACCTAAACCTAACCCAAAACCTAAACCTAACCCTAAACCTAACCCTAACCCTAACCCAAAAACTAACCGTAAACCTAACCCTAAACCAAACCCTAACCCTAACCCTTATCATAACCCATACCCAAAACCTAACCCTAACCCTAACCCAAATCCTAACCCTAACCCTAACCCTACGCCAAACCCAAACCCTAACACTAATCCTAACCCTAATGCTAACCCTAAACCTAACTCAAACTCAAACAATAATCCTAACCCTAACCCTAACCCAAACCCTAACCCTAACCATAACCCTAACCCTAACCTAAACCTAACCCTAACCCTAACCCTAACCCTAAACCTAACCCTAACCCTAACCCTAACACAAACACAAACCCTAACCCTAAACCTAACCCAAACCCTAACCCTAAACCTAACGCTAATGCTAACCCTAAACCTAACCCTAATACTAACCCTAGTCCTAACCCTAACCCTAACCCTAAACCTAACCCTAACCCAAACCCACACTGTAACCCTAACCCTAACCCAAACACTAACACTAACCCTAATCCTAACCCTAACTCTAACCGTAACCCATACCCTAACCCTAACCCTAACCCTAACCCTAACCCAAACCCTAACCCTAAACCTAATCCTAACCCTAATGCTAACCCTAAACCTAACCCTAACACTAACCCTACTCCTTACCCTAAACCTAACCCAAACCCTAAACCTTACCCTAACCCAAACCCTCACCCTAACCCTAAACCTAACACAAAACATAACCCAAACCGAAACCCTAACACTAACCCTAACCCTAAACCCTAAACCTAACACTAACCCTAACCATAACCCAAACCTAAACCCAAACCTAACCCTAATCCTAACCCTAACCCTTACCCAAATCCTAGTCCTAACCCTAATCCTAACCCTAACCCTAACCATGACACTAATCCAACACCTCACCCTAACCCTAACTCTAACACAAACCCTAACCTAACCCTCACCCAAACCGTAACCCAAAAAATAACCCTAATCCTAACCCTAACCCTAGCCCTCATCCTTATCCTAACCCTAACCCTAACTCTAACCCTAACCCTAACCCTAACCCTAAACCTAATTCTAACCCTAACCCTAACACTAACCCAAAACGTAACCCTAAGCCTATCCCTAACCCAAACTCTAACCCTAACCCTAACCCTAACTAAAACCCTAACACTAACCCAATCCGAAGGCAAACCTAACCCTAACCCGAATCTTAACCGAAAACCTAAACCTAACCGTAATCATAAACCAAACCCTAACCCTAACCCTAACCCTAACCCTAACCCTAACCCTAACCCAAATGCTAACCCTAACCCTAACCCAAAACCTAAACCTAACCCTAAACCTAACCCTAACCCTAACCCAAAAACTAACCCTAAACCTAACCCTAAGCCAAACCCTAACCCTAACCCTTATCATAACCCATACCCAAACCCTAACCCTAACCCTAACCCTAACCCTAACCCAAACCCTAACCCTAACCCTAACACTAACCCAAACCCAAACCCTAACCCTAATCCTAACCCTAATGCTAACTCTAAACCTAACTCAAACTCAAACCCAAATCCTAACCCTAACCCTAACCCAAACCCTAACCCTAACCATAACCCTAACCCTAACCCTAACTAAAACCCTAACCCTAAGCCTAACCCTTACCCGAACCAAAACCCTAACCCTAACCCTAAACCTAACCCAAACCCTAAACCTAACCCTAACCCTAACACAAAAACTAACCCTAAACCTAACCCTAAGCCAAACTCTAACCCTAACCCTTATCATAACCCATACCCAAACCCTAACCCTAACCCTAACCCTAACCCAAACCCTAACCCTAACACTAACCCTAACCCAAACCCAAACCCTAACCCTAATCCTAACCCTAATCCTAACCCTAAACCTAACTCAAACTCAAATCCTAATCCTAACCCTAACCCTAATCCAAAACCTAACCCTAACCCTAACCCTAACCCTAACTCAAACCCTAACCCTAAGCCTAACCCTAACCCGAACCCAAACCCTAACCCTAACCCTAAAC
>CM069532.1:86059687-86064687 GCA_035773235.1 Eospalax fontanierii | reverse complement strand
ACCTTAACACTAACCCTAACCCTAAACCTAACCATAACCCTAACCCTAAACCTAAACCTAACACTAACCCTAACTCTAACCCTAAACCAAACCCGAACCCTAATCCTAACCCTAAGCGTAACTCTAACCCTAACCCAAACCCGAACCCTAACCATAACCCTAACCCAAACCTAAACCTAACACAAAACCTAAACCTAACCCTAAACCTAACCCTAACCCTAACCCAAAAACTAACCGTAAACCTAACCCTAAACCAAACCCTAACCCTAACCCTTATCATAACCCATACCCAAAACCTAACCCTAACCCTAACCCAAATCCTAACCCTAACCCTAACCCTACCCCAAACCCAAACCCTAACCCTAATCCTAACCCTAATGCTAACCCTAAACCTAAGTCAAACTCAAACAATAATCCTAACCCTAACCCTAACCCAAACCCTAACCCTAACCATAACCCTAACCCTAACCCTAACCCTAACCCTAACCCTAACCCTAACCCTAAACCTAACCCTAACCCAAACCCTAACCCAAACCCTAACCCTAACCCTAACCCTAAGCCAAACCCTAACCCTAACCCTAACCCTAACCCTAACCCAAACTCTAACCCTAACCTAACCCTAAGCCAAACCCTAACCCTAACCCTTATCATAACCCATAAACAAACCCTAACCCTAACCCTAACCCTAACCCTAACCCTAACCCAAACCCTAAACCTAAACCTAATCCTAACCCAAACCCTAACCCTAACCCTAACGCTAATGCTAACCCTAAACCTAACCCTAATACTAACCCTAGTCCTAACCCTAACCCTAACCCTAAACCTAACCCTAACCCAAACCCACACTGTAACCCTAACCCTAACCCAAACACTAACACTAACCCTAATCCTAACCCTAACTCTAACCTTAACCCTAACCCTCATCCTTATTCTAACCCTAACCCTAACCCAAAACCTAACCCTAACCCTAATTCTAACCCTAGCCTTAACCCTAACCCTAACCCAAACCCTAACCCTAATCCAAACCCTAACCCAAACCCAAACCCTAACCCTAACACTCATCCTTATTCTAACCCTAACCCTAACCCAAAACCTAACCCTAACCCTAATTCTAACCCTAATCTTAACCCTAACCCTAACCCAAACCCTAACCCTAATCCAAACCCTAACCCAAACCCAAACCCTAACCCTAACCCTAAACTTAACCCAAACCTTAACCCTAACCCTAACCCTAAACCTAACCATAAACCTAACACTAAACCTAAACCTAACCCTAACCCTAACTCTAACCCTAACCCAAACCCGAACCCTAATCCTAACCCTAACCCTAACTCTAACCCTAACCCAAACCCGAACCCTAACCATAACCCTAACCCAAACCCTAAACCTAACCCTAACCCTAACCCAAACCCTAACCCAAACCTTAACCCTAAACCAAACCCTAATCATAACCCTAACCCTAACACTAACCCTAACCGAAAACCGAAATCCTAACCCTACTCCTAATCCTAACCCTAACCCTTACCCTTACCCAAACCCAAACACTAAAACTAACACTAATCCAAACCGTAACCCTAACCCTAATCCTAACCGTAAACCTAATCCTAACCCAACCTCTAACCCTCACCCTAACTCTAACCCAAACCCGAATCCTAAACCTCACCCTAACCCTAACCCGAACCCTAACCCTAACCCTTACCCAAACCCTAGCCCAACCCCCAACCCTAATCCCTAACGCTAACCCTAACCATAATTCTAACCCTAACCGTAAAGCTAAACCTAACGACAACCCTAACCCTAACCCTAAACGTAACCAAACCTAAACCCTAACCCAAACCCTAAACCTAACCCTAACCCGAACACTAACCCTAACCGAAAACCTAAACCCTAACCCTAATCCTAACGCCAACCCTAACCCTAAAACAAAACCTAACCCTAAACGTAACCTTAACGCAAACCCTAAACCTAACCCTAAACCAAACTCTAATCTTAACACAAACCCTAACACTAATCCTGACCCTAACCGTAACCCTAACCCAAACGTTAACCCTAAACCTAACCCTAAACCAAACCCTAACCCTAACCCTAACCCAAACCCAAACCCTAAAGCTAACCCTAATCCTAAAACTAATGCTAAACCTAAACCTAACCCTAACCCTAGTCGTAACCCTAACCCTAACCCAAACCCTAACCCTAACCCTAATCCTAACCCGAAACCAAACCCTAACCCTAACCCTAAACCTAAACCAAAATATAACCCAAACCGAAACCCTAACCCTAAGCCTAAACCTAACCCTAAACCCTAACGCTAACACTTACCCTAACCATAACCCAAACCTAAACACAAACCTTAATCCTAATCCTAACCCTAAACCTAACCCTAAACCTAGTCCTATCCCTAACCCTAACCCTAACCCTAACCCTAACCTTAACCCTTACCCAAACCCAAACTCTAAACCTAACTCTAATCGGAACCCTAACCCTAACCCTAATCTTAAGCCTAACCCTAACCATAACCCTAATCCAACACCTCACCCTAACCCTAACCCTAACCCTAACCCTAACCCTAACCCTAACCCTAACTCTAACCCAAACCCTAACCTAACCCTAAACCTAACCCTAACTCAAACCCTAACTCTAACACTAACCCAAACCGTAACCCTAACCCTAACCCAAACCATAACCCAAATAATAAACCTAATCCTAACCCTAACACTAACCCTCATCCTTATCCTAACCCTAACCGTAACCCTAACACTAACCCTAACCCTAACCCTAATTCTAACCCGAACCCTAACCCTAACCCTAACCCTAACGCTAACCCAAACCCAAACCCTAATCTTAACACAAACCCTAACGCTAATCCTAACCCTAACCCTAATCCTAACCCAAACCCTAACCCTAACCCTAACCCTAACCCAAACCCTAACCCTAACACTAACCCTAAAGCTAACCCTAACCCAAACCCTACCCCTAACCCTAATCCTAACCCTAATGCTAACCCTAACCCTAAACCTAACACTAACCCTAGTCGTAACCCTAACCCTAACCCAAACTCTTACACTAACCCTAAGCCTAACCCTAACCCTAAATCAAACCCTAACCCTAACCCTAACCCTAACCCTAACCCTAATCCAACACCTCACCCTAACCCTAACTCTAACCCAAACCCTAACCTAACCCTAACTCTAAACCAAACCCAAACCGTAACCCTAACCCTAACTCTAACCCAAACCCTAACCTAACCCTAAACCTAACCCTAACTCTAAAACTAACCCAAACCCTAACCCTAACACTAACCCAAACCATAACCCAAATAATAACCCTAATCGTAACCCTAACCTTAACCCTCATCCTTATCCTAACCCTAACCCTAACCCTAATTCTAAACCTAACCCTAACCCAAACCCTAACCCTAACCCTAACCCAAACCCTAACACAAACCCAAACCCTAATTTTAACACAAACCCTAACCCTAATCCTAACTCCAAACCTAAACCTAACCCAAACCCTAACCCTAACCCTAACCCTAACCCTAAACAAACCCTAACCCTAACCCTAATGCTAACCCTAATGCTAACCCTAAACCTAACCCTAACACTAACCCTTGTCCTAACCCTAACCCTAACCCAAATCCTAACACTAAATCTAACCCTAACCCTAACCCTAAATCAAACCCTAACCCTAACCCTAACCCTAACCCGAACCCAAACCCTAACCCTAACCCTAACTGAAACGCTAATCCTAAACCTAACCCTAACCCTAATGCTAACACTAATGCTAACCCTAAACCTAACCCTAACACTAACCCTTGTCCTAACCCTAACCGTAAACCCATACCCTAACCCTAAACCTAACCCTAACCCTAACCCTAAACCTTGTCCTAACCCTAACCCTAACCCTAACCCTAAACCTAACCCTAACCCTAACCTTAACGCTTACCCACACCCAAACTCTAAACCTAACCCTAATCCGAACCGTAACCATAACCCTAATTCTAACCCTAACCCTAACCATAACCCTAATCCAACACCTCACCCTAACCCTAACCCTAACCCTAACCCTAACCCTAACCCAAACCCTAACCCTAACCCTAACTCTAACCTAAACCCTACCTATCCCTAACCCTAACCCTAACCCTAACCCTAACCCTAACCCTAGTTCTAACCCTAACCCTAACCCTAACCCTAACCCAAAACCTAACCCTAACCCTAACGCTAAACCTAATCTTAACACTAACCCTAACCCTAACACTAACCCAGATTCAAACCTAACCCTAACCCAAACCCTAACCCTAACCCTAACACTAACCCAAACCCTAACCCTAACCCTAATCCTAACCCTAATGCTAACCCTAAACCTAACTCAAACTCAAACCCTAATCCTAACCCTAACCATAAGCCAAACCCGAACACTAACCCTAACCCTAACCCTAACCCTAACTCAAACCCTATCCCTAACCCTAACCCGAACCCGAACCCAAACCCTAACCATAACACTAAACCTAACCCAAAACCTAAACCTAACCCTAACACTACCCCTAAACCAAACCCTAAATCTAACCCCTAACCCGAAACGTAACCCTAACCCAAACCCTAACCGTAACCCTAAACCTAACCGAAACCCTAATCCTAAACCTAACCCTAACCCTAATGCTAACCCTAAACCTAATTCAAACTGAAAGCCTAACCCTAATCCTAACCCGAACCCAAACCCTAACCCTAACCCTAAACCTAACCCAAAACATAATCCACACCGAAACCCTAACCCCAACCCTAACCCTAACCCTAACCCAAACCCACACCGTAACCCTAACCCTATCCCAATCTCTAACACTAACCCTAACCCTAACCCTAACCCAAACCCTAATCCTAACCCTAACCCTAACCCAAACCCTAACACTAACCCTAACTTAACAGTATTCCTAACGCAAACTCTAACCCTAACCTTAACCCAAACACTATCCCTATCCCTAACCCTAACCCTAACCCTAACCCTAA
>CM069532.1:86052187-86057187 GCA_035773235.1 Eospalax fontanierii | reverse complement strand
CCCTAAACCTAACCATAACCCTAATCCTAAACCTAAACCTAACACTAACCCTAACTCTAACCCTAAACCAAACCCGAACCCTAATCCTAACCCTAAGAGTAACTCTAACCCTAACCCAAACCCGAACCCTAACCATAACCCTAACCCAAACCTAAACCTAACCCAAAACCTAAACCTAACCCTAAACCTAACCCTACCCTAACCCAAAAACTAACCGTAAACCTAACCCTAAGCCAAACCCTAACCCTAACCCTTATCATAACCCATACCCAAACCCTAACCCTAACCCTAACCCTAACCCTAACCCAAACCCTAACCCTAACCCTAACCCTACCCCAAACCCAAACCCTAACCCTAATCCTAACCCTAATGCTAACCCTAAACCTAACTCAAACTCAAACCCTAATCCTAACCCTAACCCTAATCCAAACCCGAACCCTAACCATAACCCTAACCCTAACCCTAACCCTAACCCTAACCCTAACCCTAACCCTAAACCTAACCCTAACCCAAACCCTAACCCTAACCCTAATCCTAACCCTAATGCTAACCCTAAACCTAACTCAAACTCAAACCCTAATCCTAACCCTAACCCTAACCCAAACCCTAACCCTAACCATAACCCTAACCCTAACCCTAACTCAAACCCTAACCCTAAGCCTAACCCTTACCCGAACCCAAACCCTAACCCTAACCCTAACCCTAACCCTAACCCTAACCCAAACCCTAACAATAACACTAAGATTAACCCTAACCCTAACACAAACCCTAACCATAACCCTAATCCTAAACCTAAACCTAACACTAACCCTAACTCTAACCCTAAACAAAACCCGAACCCTAATCCTAACCCTAAGAGTAACTCTAACCCTAACCCAAACCCGAACCCTAACCATAACCCTAACCCAAACCTAAACCTAACCCAAAACCTAAACCTAACCCTAAACCTAACCCTAACCCTAACCCAAAAACTAACCGTAAACCTAACCCTAAGCCAAACCCTAACCCTAACCCTTATCATAACCCATACCCAAACCCTAACCCTAACCCTAACCCTAACCCTAACCCAAACCCTAACCCTAACCCTAACCCTACCCCAAACCCAAACCCTAACCCTAATCCTAACCCTAACCCTAACCCTAAACCTAACCCTAACCCAAACCCTAACCCTAACCCTAATCCTAACCCTAATGCTAAACCTAAATCTAACTCAAACTCAAACCCTAATCCTAACCCTAACCCTAACCCAAACCCTAACCCTAACCATAACCCTAACCCTAACCCTAACTCAAACCCTAACCCTAAGCCTAACCCTTACCCGAACCCCAACCCTAACCCTAACCCTAACCCTAACCCAAACCCTAACAATAACACTAAGATTAACCCTAACCCTAACACAAACCCTAACCCTAACACTAACCCAATTCTAACTAAAACCAAAACCCTAACACTAACCCTAACTCAAACCCTAATAATAACCCTAAACCTAAACCTAACACCTAATCCGAACCCTAACCCTAACCCAAACCCTAACCCTAAACCTAAACCTAACCCCTAATCCTAACCCTAACCCTAACCCAAACCTTAACCCTAACCGTAACCCTAACGGAAACACTAATCCTAAACCTAACCCTAATATTAATGCTAACCCTAAACCTAATTCAAACTCAAACCATAACCCTAATCCTAAGGTGAACAGAAACCCTAAGCCTAACCTTAAACCTAACCCAAAACATAACCCACACCGAAACCCTAACCCTAACCCTAACCCTAACCCAAACCCACACCGTAACCCTCACCCTAACCCAAACACTAACACTAACCCTAATCCTAACCGTAAACCCTAACCCTAACCCTAACTCTAACCAGAACACAAACCTAAAGCCTAAGCCTAACCATAATCCTAATTCTAACCCTAACCATAACCCTAATCCAAATCTTAACCCTAACCCTAACTCTAACCCAAACCCTAACCTAACCCTAACCCTAACCCAAACCCAAACCCTAACCCTAACTCTAACACTAACCCAAATCCTAACCTAACCCTAAACCTAACCCTAATTCAAAACCTAACTCTAACACTAAC
Organism: Eospalax fontanierii; assembly: GCA_035773235.1. NCBI lineage: Eukaryota > Metazoa > Chordata > Mammalia > Rodentia > Spalacidae > Eospalax > Eospalax fontanierii. The sequence continues at coordinate 86,055,101 of CM069532.1, read as the reverse complement.
CCAAACCCTAACCCTAACCCTCATCCTTATCCTAACCCTAACCCTAAACCTTAGCCCTTACCCAAACCCAAATCCTAAAACTAACCCTAATCCGAACCCTAACCGTAACCCTAATCCTAACCGTAACCCTAACCCTAACCCAACCCCTAACCCTCACCCTAACTCTAACCCAAAAACGAACCCTAACCCTAACCCTAACCCAAATCCTAACCCTAACCCTAACCCTAACCCTAATGCTAACCCAAACCCTAACCCTAATCCAAACCCTAACCCAAACCCAAAACCTAACCCTAACCCAAACCCAAACCCTAACACTAACCCTAAACCTAACGCAAACCCTAAACCTAACCCTAACCCTAAACCTAACCCTAACCCTAAGCATAACCATAACCATAACCATAACCATAACCATATCCCAAACCTAAACCCAAACCCTAACCCTAATCCTAACCCTAACCCTAACCCTAATCCTAACCCTAACCCTAACCCTAATCCTAGTCCTAACCCTACCCCTAACCCTAACCCTAACCCTAATCTTAACCCTTACCCAAACCCAAACTCTAAACCTAACTCAAATCGGAACCCTAACCCTAACCCTAATCCTAACCTTAACCCTAATCCAACACCTCACCCTAACCCTAACTCTAACCCAAACCCTAACCTAACCCTAACTCTAAACCAAACCCAAACCCTAACCCTAACCCTAACTCTAACCCAAACCTTAACCTAACCCTAAACCTAACCCTAACTCAAACCCTAACTCTAACACTAACCCAAACCCTAATCCTAACACTAACCCAAACCCTAACCCTAACCCTAACCCTAATCCTAACCCTAAACCTAACCCTCATGCTTATCCTAACCCTAATCCTAACCCTAACCCTAACCCTAACGCAAACCCTAACCCTAAAACTAACCGTAAGCCATACCCTAACCCTAAACCTAACGCAAAACCTAACCCTAACCCTAATTCTAACCCTAATGCTAACCCTAAACCTAACCCTAACACTAACCCTAGTCCTTACCCTAAACCTAACCCAAACCCTAACCCTAACCCTAACCCAAACCCTAACCCTAACCCTAAACCTAACCCAAAACATAACCCAAACCAAAACCCTAACACTAATCCTAACCCTAAACCCGAACCCTAACACTAACCCTAACCATAACCCAAATCTAAACCCAAACCCTACCCTAATCCTAACCCTAAACCTAACCCTAATCCTAGTACAAACCCTAATCCTAACCCTAACCCTAACCCTAACATTAACCCTTACCCAAACCCAAACTCTAAATCTAACTCTAATCGGAACCCTAACCCTAAACCTAATCCTAATCCTAACCCTAACCATAACCCTAATCCAACACCTCACCCTAACCCTAACTCTAACACAAACCCTAACCTAACCCTAACCCAAATCGTAACCCAAATAATAACCCTAATCCTAACCCTAACCCTAACCCTCATCCTTATCCTAAACCTAACCCTAACCCTAACCCTAACCCTAACCCTAACCCTAACCCTAACCCTAATTCTAACCCTAACCCTAACCCTAACCCAAAACCTAACCCTAAGCCTAACCCTAACCCAAACTCTAACCCTAACCCTAACCCTAACTAAAACCCTAATACTAACCCAACCCGAACGCAAACCCTAACCCTAACCCGAATCTTAACCGAAAACCTAAACCTAACTGTAATCCTAAACCAAACCCTAACCCTAACCCTAACCCTAACCCTAACCCTAATCTTAACACTAACCCTAACCCTAACACTAACCCAGATTCAAACCTAACCCTAACCCAAACCCTAACCCTAACCCTAACCCTAACCCAAACCCTAACCCTCAACCTAATCCTAACCCCAATGCTAAACCTAAACCTAACTCAAACTCAAACGCTAACCCTAAGCCTAATCCTAACCCTAACCCTAACCCCAACCCTAACTAAAACCCTAGCAATAACCCAAACTGAACGCAAACCGTAACCCTAACCCGAAACTTAACCGAAAACCTAAACCTAACCGTAATCCTAAACCAAACCCTAACACTAACCCTAACCCTAACCCTAACCCTAACCCAAATGCTAACCCTAACCCTAACCCAAAACCTAAACCTAACCCTAAACCTAACCCTAACCCTAACCCAAAAACTAACCGTAAACCTAACCCTAAGCCAAACCCTAACCCTAACTCTTATCATAACTCATACCCAAACCCTAACCCTAACCCTAACCCTAACCCTAACCCAAACCCTAACCCTAACCCTAACCCTATCCCAAAACCAAACCCTAACCCTAATCCTAACCCTAATGCTAACCATAAACCTAACTCAAACTCAAACCCTAACCCAAACCCAAACCCTAACCCTAATCCTAACCCTAATGCTAACCCTAAACCTAACTCAAACTCAAAACCTAATCCTAACCCTAACCCTAACCCAAACCCTAACCCTAACCCTAACCCTAACCCTTACTCAAACCCTAACCCTAAGCCTAACCCTAACCCGAACCCAAACCCTAACCCTAACCCTAAACCTAACCCAAACCCTAAACGTAACCCTAACACTACCCCTAAACCAAACCGTAAATCTAAACCTAACCCTAAACCTAATCCTAACTCTAACCCTAAGCCTAACCCTAACCCAAACCTAACACTAACACTAAGCTTAACCCTAACCCTAACAGAAACCCTAACCCTAACATTAACCCTAATTCTTACTAAAACCCAAACCCTAACACTAAACTTAACCCAAACGCTAATAATAACCCTAAACCTAAACCTAACCCCTAATCCTAACCTTAACCCTAACACAAAACCTAACCCTAAACCTAAACCTAACCCCTAATCCTAACCCTAACCCTAACCCAAACCCTAACCCTAACCGAAACACTAATACTAAACCTAACCCTAACCC
>CM069532.1:86019687-86029687 GCA_035773235.1 Eospalax fontanierii | reverse complement strand
CCTAACCCTAACACTAACCCAAAACGTAACCCTAAGCCTATCCCTAACCCAAACTCTAACCCTAACCCTATCCCTAACTAAAACCCTAACACTAACCCAATCCGAAGGCAAACCTAACCCTAACCCGAATCTTAACCGAAAACCTAAACCTAACCGTAATCATAAACCAAACCCTAACCCTAACCCTAACCCTAACCCTAACCCTAACCCAAATGCTAACCCTAACCCTAACCCAAAACCTAAACCTAACCCTAAACCTAACCCTAACCCTAACCGAAAAACTAACCCTAAACCTAACCCTAAGCCAAACCCTAACCCTAACCCTTATCATAACCCATACCCAAACCCTAACCCTAACCCTAACCCTAACCCTAACCCAAACCCTAACCCTAACCCTAACACTAACCCAAACCCAAACCCTAACCCTAATCCTAACCCTAATGCTAACTCTAAACCTAACTCAAACTCAAACCCAAATCCTAACCCTAACCCTAACCCAAACCCTAACCCTAACCATAACCCTAACCCTAACCCTAACCCTAAGCCTAACCCTTACCCGAACCAAAACCCTAACCCTAACCCTAAACCTAACCCAAACCCTAAACCTAACCCTAACCCTAACACAAAAACTAACCCTAAACCTAACCCTAAGCCAAACTCTAACCCTAACCCTTATCATAACCCATACCCAAACCCTAACCCTAACCCTAACCCTAACCCAAACCCTAACCCTAACACTAACCCTAACCCAAACCCAAACTCTAACCCTAATCCTAACCCTAATCCTAACCCTAAACCTAACTCAAACTCAAATCCTAATCCTAACCCTAACCCTAACACAAAACCTAACCCTAACCCTAACCCTAACCCTAACTCAAACCCTAACCCTAAGCCTAACCCTAACCCGAACCCAAACCCTAACCCTAACCCTAAACCTAACCCAAACCCTAAACGTAACCGTAACACTACCCCTAAACCAAACCCTAAATCTAACCCTAACCCTAAGCCTAATCTTAACTCTAACCCTAACCCTAACCCTAACCCTAACCCAAACCCTAACACTAACACTAAGCTGAACCCTAACCCTAACAAAAACCCTAACCCTAACACTAACCTAATTCTAACTAAAACCCAAACCCTAACACTAACCCTAACCCAAACCCTAATAATAACCCTAAACCTAAACCTAACCCCTAATCCTAACCCTAACCCTAACCAAACCATAACCCTAAACCTAAACCTAACCCCTAATCCTAACCCTAACCCTAACCCAAACCCTAACCCTAACCGTAAACCTAACCGAAACACTAATCCTAAACCTAACCCTAACCCTAATGCTAACCCTAAACCTAATTCAAACTCAAACCCTAACCCTAATCCTAAGTCCAACCGAAAGCCTAAGCCTAACCTTAAACCTAACCCAAAACATAACCCACACCGAAACCCTAAACCTAACCCTAACCCTATCCCAAACCCACACCGTAACCCTAACCCTAACTCAAACACTAACACTAACTCTAATCCTAACACTAAACCCTAACCCTAACCCTAACACTAACCAGAACCCAAACCTAAAGCCTAAGCCTAACCCTAATCCTAATCCTAACCCTAACCATAACCCTAATCCAACCCCTAACCCTAACCCTAACTCTAACCCAAACCCTAACCTAACCTTAACCCTAACCCAAACCCAAACCCTAACCCTAACCCTAACACTAACCCAAATCCTAACCTAACCCTAACCCTAACCCTAACCCAAAACCTAAACCTAACCCTAAACCTTACCCTAACCCTAACACAAAAACTAACCGTAAACCTAACCCTAAGCCAAACCCTAATCCTAACCCTTATCATAACCCATACCCAAACCCTAGCACTAGCCCTAACCCTAACCCTAACCCTAACCCAAACCCTAACCCTAACCCTAACCCTAACCCAAACCCAAACCCTAACCCTAATCCTAACCCTAATGCTAACCCTAAACCTAACTCAAACTCAAACCCTAATCCTAACCCTAATCCTAACCCAAACCCTAACCCTAACCATAACCCTAACCCTAACCCTAACTCAAACCCTAACCCAAAGCCTAACCCTTACCCGAACCCAAACCCTAACCCTAACCCTAACCCTAACCCTAACCCTAAACCTAACCCTAACCCAAACCCTAACAATAACACTAAGCTTAACCCTAACCCTAACACAAACCCTAACCCTAACACTAACCCTAATTCTAACTAAAACCAAAACCCTAACACTAACCCTAACCCAAACCCTAATAATAACCCTAAACCTAAACCTAACCCCTAATCCTAACCTTAACCCTAACACAAAACCTAACCCTAAACCTAAACCTAACCCCTAATCCTAACCCTAACCCTAACCCAAACCCTAACCCTAACCCTAACCGTAACCCTAACCGAAACACTAATCCTAAACCTAACCCTAACCCTAATGCTAACCCTAAACCTAATTCAAACTCAAACCCTACCCCTAATCCTAAGTCGAACCGAAACCCTAAGCCTAACCTTAAACCTAACCCAAAACATAACCCACACCGAAACACTAACCCTAATCCTAATCCTAACCCTAACCCAAACCCACACCGTAACCCTAACCCTAACCCAAACACTAACACTAACCCTAATCCTAACCCTAAACCCTAACGCTAACTCTAACCAGAAATCAAACCTAAAGCCTAAGCCTAATCCTAATCCTAATCCTAACCCTAACCATAACCCTAATCCAACCCCTAACCCTAACCCTAACTCTAACCCAAACCCTAACCTAACCCTAACCCTAACCCTAACCCAAACCCAAACCCTAACCCTAACCCTAACACTAACCCAAATACTAACATAACCCTAACCCTAACCCTAACTCAAAACCTAACTCTAACACTAACCCAAACCCTAACCCTAACCCAAACCCAAACCATAAGCCAAATACTAACCTTAATCCTAACCCTAACCCTAACCCTCATCCTTATCCTAACCCTAACCCTAACCCTTACCCTTACCCAAACCCAAACCCTAAAACTAACCCTAATCCGAACCCTAACCGTAACCCTAATCGTAACCAAACCCTAACCCTAACCCAACCCCTAACCCTCACCCTAACTCTAACCCAAACCCGAACCCTAACCCAAATCCTAACCCTAACCCTAACCCTAACCCTAACCCTAACCCAAACCCTAACCCTAATCCAAACCCTAACCCAAACCCAAACCCTAACCCTACCCCTAAACTTAACCCAAACCTTAACACTAACCCTAACCCTAAACCTAACCATAACCCTAATCCTAAACCTAAACCTAACACTAACCCTAACTCTAACCCTAAACCAAACCCGAACCCTAATCCTAACCCTAAGAGTAACTCTAACCCTAACCCAAACCCGAACCCTAACCATAATCCTGACCCAAACCTAAACCTAACCCAAAACCTAAACCTAACCCTAAACCTAACCCTAACCCTAACCCAAAAACTAACCGTAAACCTAACCCTAAGCCAAACCCTAACCCTAACCCTTATCATAACCCATACCCAAACCCTAACCCTAACCCTAACCCTAACCCTAACCCAAACCCTAACCCTAAAGCTAACCCTACCCCAAACCCAAACCCTAACCCTAATCCTAACGCTAATGCTAACCCTAAACCTAACTCAAACTCAAACCCTAATCCTAACCCTAACCCTAATCCAAACCCGAACCCTAACCATAAACCTAACCCTAACCCTAACCCTAACCCTAACCCTAAACCTAACCCTAAACCAAACCCTAACCCTAACCCTAATCCTAACCCTAATGCTAACCCTAAACCTAACTCAAACTCAAACCCTAATCCTAACCCTAACCCTAACCCAAACCCTAACCCTAACCATAACCCTAACCCTAACCCTAACTCAAAAGCTAACCCTAAGCCTAACCCTTACCCGAACCCAAACCCTAACCCTAACGCTAACCCTAACCCTAACCCTAACCCTAACCCTAACCCAAACCCTAACAATAACACTAAGATTAACCCTAACCCTAAAACAAACCCTAACCCTAACAATAACCCAATTCTAACTAAAACCAAAACCCTAACACTAACCCTAACCCAAACCCTAATAATAACCCTAAAACTAAACCTAACACCTAATCCGAACCCTAACCCTAACCCAAACCCTAACCCTAAACCTAAACCTAACCCCTAATCCTAACCCTAACCCTAACCCAAACCTTAACCCTAACCGTAACCCTAACGGAAACACTAATCCTAAACCTAACCCTAACATTAATGCTAACCCTAAACCTAATTCAAACTCAATCCATAACCCTAATCCTAAGGTGAACAGAAACCCTAAGCCTAACCTTAAACCTAACCCAAAACATAAGCCACACCGAAACCCTAACCCTAACCCTAACCCTAACCCAAACCCACACCCTAACCCTCACCCTAACCCAAACACTAACACTAACCCTAATCCTAACCGCAAACCCTAACCCTAACCCTAACTCTAACCAGAACCCAAACGTAAAGCCTAAGCCTAACCATAATCCTAATTCTAACCCTAACCATAACCCTAATCCAAATCTTAACCCTAACCCTAACTCTAACCCAAACCCTAACCTAACCCTAACCCTAACCCAAACCCAAACCCTAACCCTAACCCTAACACTAACCCAAATCCTAACCTAACCCTAACCCTAACCCTAATTCAACACCTAACTCTAACACTAACCCAAACCCTAACCCTAACCCAAACCCAAACCATAACCCAAATACTAACCCTAATCCTAACCCTAACCCTAACCCCCATCCTTATCCTAACCCTAACCCTAACCCTTAGCCCTTACCCAAACCCAAATCCTAAAACTAACCCTAATCCGAACCCTAACCGTAACCCTAATCCTAACCGTAACCCTAACCCTAACCCAACCCCTAACCCTCACCCTAACTCTAACCCAAAAACGAACCCTAACCCTAACCCTAACCCAAATCCTAACCCTAACCCTAACCCTAACCCTAATGCTAACCCAAACCCTAACCCTAATCCAAACCCTAACCCAAACCCAAAACCTAACCCTAACCCAAACCCAAACCCTAACACTAACCCTAACTCTAACCCAAACCCTAACCTAACCCTAACTCTAAACCAAACCCAAACCCTAACCCTAACCCTAACTCTAACCCAAACCTTAACCTAACCCTAAACCTAACCCTAACTCAAACCCTAACTCTAACACTAACCCAAACCCTAACCCTAACACTAACCCAAACCATAACCCAAATAATAACCCTAATCCTAACCCTAAACCTAACCCTCATGCTTATCCTAACCCTAATCCTAACCCTAACCCTAACCCTAACGCAAACCCTAACCCTAAAACTAACCATAAGCCATACCCTAACCCTAACCCTAACGCAAACCCTAACCCTAACCCTAATTCTAACCCTAATGCTAACCCTAAACCTAACCCTAACACTAACCCTAGTCCTTACCCTAAACCTAACCCAAACCCTAACCCTAACCCTAACCCAAACCCTAACCCTAACCCTAAACCTAACCCAAAACATAACCCAAACCAAAACCCTAACACTAATCCTAACCCTAAACCCGAACCCTAACACTAACCCTAACCATAACCCAAATCTAAACCCAAACCCTACCCTAATCCTAACCCTAAACCTAACCCTAATCCTAGTCCAAACCCTAATCCTAACCCTAACCCTAACCCTAACATTAACCCTTACCCAAACCCAAACTCTAAATCTAACTCTAATCGGAACCCTAACCCTAACCCTAATCCTAATCCTAACCCTAACCATAACCCTTATCCAACACCTCTCCCTATCCCTAACTCTATCACCAACCCTATCCTAACCCTACCCCAAACCGTAACCCAAATAATACCCCTAATCCTTACCCTAACCCTAACCCCCATCTTTATCCTAAACCTAACCCTAACCCTAACCCTAACCCTAACCCTAACCCTAACCCTAATTCTAACCCTAACCCTAACCCTAACCCAAAACCTAACCCTAAGCCTAACCCTAACCCAAACTCTAACCCTAACCCTAACCCTAACTAAAACCCTAATACTAACCCAACCCGAACGCAAACCCTAACCCTAACCCGAATCTTAAACGAAAACCTAAACCTAACTGTAATCCTAAACCAAACCCTAACCCTAACCCTAACCCTAACCCTAACCCTAATCTTAACACTAACCCTAACCCTAACACTAACCCAGATTCAAACCTAACCCTAACCCAAACCCTAACCCTAACCCTAACCCTAACCCAAACCCTAACCCTCACCCTAATCCTAACCCTAATGCTAAACCTAAACCTAACTCAAACTCAAACGCTAACCCTAAGCCTAATCCTAACCCTAACCCTAACCCTAACTAAAACCCTAGCAATAACCCAACCTGAACGCAAACCGTAACCCTAACCCGAAACTTAACCGAAAACCTAAACCTAACCGTAATCCTAAACCAAACCCTAACACTAACCCTAACCCTAACCCTAACCCTAACCCAAATGCTAACCCTAACCCTAACCCAAAACCTAAACCTAACCCTAAACCTAACCCTAACCCTAACCCAAAAACTAACCGTAAACCTAACCCTAAGCCAAACCCTAACCCTAACTCTTATCATAACTCATACCCAAACCCTAACCCTAACCCTAACCCTAACCCTAACCCAAACCCTAACCCTAACCCTAACCCTATCCCAAACCCAAACCCTAACCCTAATCCTAACCCTAATGCTAACCATAAACCTAACTCAAACTCAAACCCTAACCCAAACCCAAACCCTAACCCTAATCCTAACCCTAATGCTAACCCTAAACCTAACTCAAACTCAAAACCTAATCCTAACCCTAACCCTAACCCAAACCCTAACCCTAACCCTAACCCTAACCCTTACTCAAACCCTAACCCTAAGCCTAACCCTAACCCGAACCCAAACCCTAACCCTAACCCTAAACCTAACCCAACCCCTAACCGTCACCCTCACACTACCCCTAACCCAAAGCGTAAATCTAAACCTAACCGTAAACCTAATCCTAACTCTAACCCTAAGCCTAACCCTAACCCAAACCTAACACTAACACTAAGCTTAACCCTAACCCTAACAGAAACCCTAACCCTAACATTAACCCTAATTCTTACTAAAACCCAAACCCTAACACTAAACCTAACCCAAACGCTAATAATAACCCTAAACCTAAACCTAACCCCTAATCCTAACCTTAACCCTAACACAAAACCTAACCCTAAACCTAAACCTAACCCCTAATCCTAACCCTAACCCTAACCCAAACCCTAACCCTAACCGTAACCCTAACCGAAACACTAATCCTAAACCTAACCCTAACCCTAATGCTAACCCTAAACCTAATTCAAACTCAAACCCTAACCCTAATCCTAAGTCGAACCGAAACCCTAAGCCTAACTTTAAACCTAACCCAAAACATAACCCACACCGAAACACTAACCCTAACCCAAACCCTAACCCAAACCCACACCGTAACCCTAACCCTAACCCAAACACTAACACTAACCCTAATCCTAACCCTAAACCCTAACCCTAACTCTAACCAGAAATCAAACCTAAAGCCTAAGCCTAATCCTAATCCTAATCCTAACCCTAATCATAACCCTAATCCAACCCCTAACCCTAACCCTAACTCTAACCCAAACCCTAACCTAACCCTAACCCTAACCCTAACACTAACACTAACCCAAATCCTAACATAATCCTAACCCTAACCCTAACTCAAAACCTAACTCTAACACTAACCCAAACCCTAACCCTAACCCAAACCCAAACCATAAGCCAAATACTAACCCTAATCCTAACCCTAACCCTAACCCTCATCCTTATCCTAACCCTTACCCTAACCCTTACCCTTACCCAAACCCAAACCCTAAAACTAACCCTAATCCGAACCCTAACCGTAACCCTAATCGTAACCAAACCCTAAACCTAACCCAACCCATAACCCTCACCCTAACTCTAACCCAAACCCGAACCCTAACCCAAATCCTAACCCTAACCCTAACCCTAACCCTAACCCTAACCCAAACCCTAACCCTAATCCAAACCCTAACCCAAACCCAAACCCTAACCCTACCCCTAAACTTAACCCAAACCTTAACACTAACCCTAACCCTAAACCTAACCATAACCCTAACCCTAAACCTAAACCTAACACTAACCCTAACTCTAACCCTAAACCAAACCCGAACCCTAATCCTAACCCTAAGCGTAACTCTAACCCTAACCCAAACCCGAACCCTAACCATAACCCTAACCCAAACCTAAACCTAACCCAAAACCTAAACCTAACCCTAAACCTAACCCTAACCCTAACCCAAAAACTAACCTTAAACCTAACCCTAAACCAAACCCTAACCCTAACCCTTATCATAACCCATACCCAAACCCTAACCCTAACCCTAACCCAAATCCTAACCCTAACCCTAACCCTACCCCAAACCCAAACCCTAACACTAATCCTAACCCTAATGCTAACCCTAAACCTAACTCAAACTCAAACAATAATCCTAACCCTAACCCTAACCCAAACCCTAACCCTAACCATAACCCTAACCCTAACCCTAACCCTAACCCTAACCCTAACCCTAAACCTAACCCTAACCCAAACCCTAACCCAAACCCTAACCCTAACCCTAACCCTAAGCCAAACCCTAACCCTAACCCTAACCCTAACCCTAACCCAAACTCTAACCCTAACCTAACCCTAAGCCAAAACCTAACCCTAACCCTTATCATAACCCATACACAAACCCTAACCCTAACCCTAACCCTAACCCTAACCCTAACCCAAACCCTAAACCTAAACCTAATCCTAACCCAAAACATAACCCTAACCCTAACGCTAATGCTAACCCTAAACCTAACCCTAACACTAACCCTAGTCCTAACCCTAACCCTAACCCTAACCCTAACCCTAACCCAAACCCACACTGTAACCCTAACCCTAACACAAACACTAACACTAACCCTAATCCTAACCCTAACTCTAACCCTAACCCTAACCCTCATCCTTATTCTAACCCTAACCCTAACCCAAAACCTAACCCTAACCCTAATTCTAACCCTAGCCTTAACCCTAACCCTAACCCAAACCCTTACCCTAATCCAAACCCTAACCCAAACCCAAACCCTAACCCTATCACTCATCCTTATTCTAACCCTAACCCTAACCCAAAACCTAACCCGAACCCTAATTCTTATCCTAATCTTTACCCTAACCCTAACCCAAACCCTAACCCTAACCCAAACCCTAACCCAAACCCAAACCCTAACCCTAACCCTAAACTAACCCAAACCCCAACCCTAACACTAACCATAAAACTAACCATAAACCTCACACTAAACCTAAACCTAACCCTAACCCTAACTCTAACCCTAACCCAAACCCGAACCCTAATCCTAACCCTAACCCTAACTCTAACCCTAACCCAAACCCGAACCCTAACCATAACCCTAACCCAAACCCTAAACCTAACCCTAACCCTAACCCAAACCCCAACCCAAACCTTCACCCTAAACCAAACCCCAAACATAACCCTCACCCCAACACCAACCCTAACCGAAAACCGAAATCCTAACCCTACTCCTAATCCTAACCCTAACCCTTACCCTTACCCAAACCCAAACACTAAAACTAACACTAATCCAAACCGTAACCCTAACCCTAATCCTAACCGTAAACCTAATCCTAACCCAGCCTCTAACCCTCACCCTAACTCTAACCCAAACCCGAATCCTAAACCTCACCCTAACCCTAACCCGAACCCAAACCCTAACCCTAACCCAAACCCTAACCCAAACCCAAACCCTAATCCCTAACGCTAACCCTAACCATAATTCTAACCCTAACCGTAAAGCTAAACCTAACGACAACCCTAACCCTAACCCTAAACGTAACCAAACCTAAACCCTAACCCAAACCCTAAACCTAACCCTAACCCGA
>CM069532.1:85997187-86009687 GCA_035773235.1 Eospalax fontanierii | reverse complement strand
CTAACCCTAATGCTAACCCTAAACCTAATTCAAACTCAAACCCTAACCCTAATCCTAACCCGAACCCAAACCCTAACCCTAACCCTAAACCTATCCCAAAACATAACCCAAACCTAAACCCAAAAACTAACCCTAATCCTAACCCTAACCCTAACCCTAAACCTAGTCCTAACCCTAACCCTAACCCTAACCCTAAACCTAACCCTAACCCTAACCTTAACCCTTACCCACACCCAAACTCTAAACCTAACCCTAATCCGAACCGTAACCCTAACACTAATCCTAACACTAACCCTAACCATAACCCTAATCCAACACCTCACCCTAACCCTAACCCTAACCCTAACCCTAACCCTAACCCTAACCCTAACCCTAACGCTAAACCTAATCTTAACACTAACCCTAACCCTAACACTAACCCAGATTCAAACCTAACCCTAACCCAAACCCTAACCCTAACCCTAACACTAACCCAAACCCTAACCCTAACCCTAATCCTAACCCTAATGCTAACCCTAAACCTAACTCATACTCAAACCCTAATCCTAACCCTAACCATAAGCCAAACCCTAACCCTAACCCTAACCCTAACCCTAACACTAACTCAAACCCTATCCCTAACCCTAACCCTAACCCGAACCCAAACCCTAACCCTAACCCTAAACCTAACCCAAAACCTAACCCTAACCCTAACACTACCCCTAAACCAAACCCTAAAACTAACCCCTAAGCCTAAACCTAACCCTAACCCAAACCCTAACCGTAACCCTAAACCTAACCGAAACCCTAATCCTAAACCTAACCCTAACCCTAATGCTAACCCTAAACCTAATTCAAACTGAAAGCCTAACCCTAATCCTAACCCGAACCCAAACCCTAACCCTAACCCTAAACCTATCCCAAAACATAATCCACACCGAAACCCTAACCCTAACCCTAACCCTAACCCTAACCCTAACCCAAACCCACACCGTAACCCTAACCCTATCCCAAACCCTAACACTAACCCTAACCCTAAACCTAACCCAAACCCTAATCCTAACCCTAACCCTAACCCAAACCTTAACACTAACCCTAACTTAACAGTATTCCTAACGCAAACTCTAACCCTAACCTTAACCCAAACACTAACCCTTTCCCTAACCCTAACCCTAACCCTAACCCTAACCCTAACCCTAAAACTAACCCTAACCCTAACCCTAACCCTAAATCTAACCCAAACCCAAACCCTAAACTTAACCCTTATCGTAACGCTAACCCTAACCCTAACCCAAACCGAAACCCTAATCTTAACACTAATCGTAACCCTAACACTAATCCAGATTCAAACGTAACCCTAACCCAAACCCTAACCCTAACACTAACACTAACCTTAACCCTAAACCCTAACCCTATCCCTAAACATATCAGAAACCCAAACCCTGAACCTAACCCTAATCCTAACCCTAACCCTAATCCTAACCCAAATACAAACCCTAACACTAACCCTAACCCTAACGCAAACCCTAAACCTAACCCTAACCCTAAACGAAACCCAAACCCTAACCCTAACCCAAACCCAAACCCTAACCCTAACCCTAACCCAAACCCTAACCCTAACCCTAAACCTAACCCAAGACATAACCCTAACCCTAAATTTAACCCAAACCCTAATCCTAACCCTAACCCTAATCCTAACCCTAACCCAAACCCTAACACTAACCCTAAACTAACCCTATTGCTAACCCTAACACTAAGCCTAAACTTAACCCAAACACTAACCCTAACCATAATCCTAACCCTAAACCTAAACCTAACCCTAACCCTAACCCTAACCCTAACCCTAACCATAACCCTAATCCAACACCTCACCCTCACCCTAACTCTAACCCAAATCCTAACCTAACCCTAACTCTAAACCAAACTCAAACCCTAAACCTAACCCTAACTCTAACCCAAACCCTAACCTAACCCTAAACCTAACCCTAACTCAAACCCTAACTCTAACACTAACCCAAAACCTAACACTAACACTAACCCAAACCGTAACCCTAATAATAACCCTAATCCTAACCCTAACCCTCATGCTTATCCTAACCCTAACCCTAACCCCAACCCTAACCCTAACCCTCACACTAACCATAATTCTAACCCTAACCCTAACCCTAACCCTAACCCTAACCCAAACCCAAACCCTAATCTTAACACAAACCCTAACCCTAATTCTAACCCTAACCCTAACCCTAACGCAAACCCTAACCCTAACCCTAACCGTAACCCATACCCTAACCCTAACCCTAACCCTAACCCTAACCCAAACCCTAACCCTAAACCTAATCCTAACCCTAATGCTAACCCTAAACCTAACCCTAACACTAACCCTAGTCCTTACCCTAACCCTAACCCAAACCCTAAACCTTACCCTAACCCAAACCCTAACCCTAACCCTAAACCTAACACAAAACATAACCCAAACCGAAACCCTAACACTAACCCTAACCCTAAACCCTAACCCTAACACTAACCCTAACCATAACCCAAACCTAAACCCAAACCCTAACCCTAATCCTAACCCTAATCCTAGTCCTCACCCTAATCCTAACCCTAACCCTAACCCTAACATTAACCCTTACCCAAACCCAAACTCTAAACCTAACTTTAATCGGAACCCTAACCCTAACCCTAATCCTAACCCTAATCCTAACCATGACACTAATCCAACACCTCACACTAACCCTAACTCTAACACAAACCCTAACCTAACCCTCAACCAAACCGTAACTCAAAAAATAACCCTAATCCTAACCCTAACCCTAGCCCTCATCCTTATCCTAACCCTAACCCTAACTCTAACCCTAACCCTAACCCTAACCCTAATTCTAACCCTAACCCTAACACTAACCCAAAACCTAACCCTAAGCCTAACCCTAACCCAAACTCTAAACCTAACCCTAACCCTAACTAAAACCCTAACACTAACCCAACCCGAACGCAAACCCTAAACCTAACCCGAATCTTAACCGAAAACCTAAACCTAACGGTAATCATAAACCAAACCCTAACCCTAACCCTAACCCTAACCCTAACCCTAACCCTAACCCAAATGCTAACCCTAACCCTAACCCAAAACCTAAACCTAACCCTAAACCTAACCCTAACCCTAACCCAAAAACTAACCCTAAACCTAACCCTAAGCCAAACCCTAACCCTAACCCTTATCATAACCCATACCCAAACCCTAACCCTAACCCTAACCCTAACCCTAACCCTAACCCAAACCCTAACCCTAACCCTAACCGTAACCCAAACCCAAACCCTAACCCTAATCCTAACCCTAATGCTAACCCTAAACCTAACTCAAACTCAAACCCAAATCCTAACCCTAACCCTAACCCAAACTCTAACCCTAACCATAACCCTAAACCTAACCCTAACTCAAACCCTAACCCTAAGCCTAACCCTTACCCGAACCCAAACCCTAACCCTAACCCTAAACCTAACCCAAACCCTGAACCTAACCCTAACCCTAACACAAAACCTAACCCTAAACCTAACCCTAAGCCAAACCCTAACCCTAACCCTTATCATAACCCATACCCAAACCCTAACCCTAACCCTAACCCTAACCCAAACCCTGACCCTAACCCTAACCCTAACCCAAACCCAAACCCTAACCCTAATCCTAACCCTAACACTAATCTTAACCCTAACTCAAACTCAAATCCTAATACTAACCCTAACCCTAACCAAAACACTAAGCCTAACCCTAACCCTAACCCTAAACCTAACTCAAACACTAACCCTAAGCCTAACCCTAACCCGAACCCAAACCCTAACCCTAACCCTAACCCTAAACCTAACCCAAACCCTAAACGTAACCGTAACACTACCCCTAAACCAAACCCTAAATCTAACCCTAACCCTAAACCTAATCTTAACTCTAACCCTAACCCTAACCCTAACCCTAACCCAAACCCTAACACTAACACTAAGCTTAACCCTAACCCTAACACAAACCCTAACCCTAACACTAACCCTAAACCTAAACCTAAACCTAACCCTAACCCAAACTGAAACCCTAACCCTTACCCTAAGCCTAACCAAAACCCCTACCGTAACACTAACCCCAACCCAAATCCTAACCCTAACCCTAACCTAAACCTAACCCTAACCCTAACCCAAACCCAAACCCTAATCCTAACCCTAACCGATACCCAATCATAACCGTAAACCTAACCCTAACCCCAAACCCTAACCCAAACACAAACCATAACCCAAACCCAAACGCAAACCCTAACCGTAACCTTAACCTTAACCCAAACCCTAATCCTAAACCTAACCCTAACCCAAACCCGAACCCTAATCCTAACCCTAACCCTAAATCTAACCCTAACCCAAACCTGAACCCTAACCATAACTCTAACCCAAACCCTAAACCTAACCCTAACCCTAACCCAAACTCTAAACCAAACCTTAACCCTAAACCAAACCCTAATCATATCCCTAACCCTAACACTAACCCTAACCGAAAACCGAAATCCTAACCCTACTCCTAATCCTAACCCTAACCCTTAACCTTACCCAAACCCAAACACTAAAACTAACACTAATCCAAACCGTAACCCTAACCCTAATCCTAACCGTAAACCTAATCCTAACCCAACCTCTAACCCTCACCCTAACTCTAACCCAAACCCGAATCCTAAACCTCACCCTAACCCTAACCCGAACCCAAACCCTAACCCTAACCCAAACCCTAACCCAAACCCAAACCCTAATCCCTAACGCTAACCCTAACCATAATTCTAACCCTAACCGTAAAGCTAAACCTAACGACAACCCTAACCCTAACCCTAAACGTAACCAAACCTAAACCCTAACCCAAACCCTAAACCTAACCCTAACCCGAACACTAACCCTAACCGAAAACCTAAACCCTAACCCTAATCCTAACGCTAACCCTAACCCTAAAACAAAAACTAACCCTAAACGTAACCTTAACCCAAAACCTAAACCTAACCCTAAACCAAACTCTAATCTTAACACAAACCCTAACACTAATCCTGACCCTAACCGTAACCCTAACCCAAACGTTAACCCTAACCCTAACCCTAAACCAAACCCTAACCCTAACCCTAACCCAAACCCAAACCCTAACCCTAACCCTAATACTAAAACTAATGCTAACCCTAAACCTAACCCTAACCCTAGTCGTAACCCTAACCCTAACCCAAACCCTAACACTAACCCTAACCCTAACCCTAACCCTAACCATAAATCAAACCCTAAACCTAACCCTAACCCTAACCTTAACGTAACCCTAACCCTAACTGAAACACTAATCCTAAACCTAACGCTAACCCTAATGCTAACCCTAAACCTAATTCAAACTCAAACCCTAACCCTAATCCTAACCCGAAACCAAACCCTAACCCTAACCCTAAACCTAAACCAAAATATAACCCAAACCGAAACCCTAACCCTAAGCCAAAACCTAACCCTAAACCCTAACGCTAACACTTACCCTAACCATAACCCAAACCTAAACACAAACCTTAATCCTAATCCTAACCCTAAACCTAACCCTAAACCTAGTCCTATCCCTAACCCTAACCCTAACCCTAACCCTAACCTTAACCCTTACCCAAACCCAAACTCTAAACCTAACTCTAATCGGAACCCTAACCCTAACCCTAATCTTAACCCTAACCCTAACCATAACCCTAATCCAACACCTCACCCTAACCCTAACCCTAACCCTAACCCTAACCCTAACCCTAACCCTAACTCTAACCCAAACCCTAACCTAACCCTAAACCTAACCCTAACTCAAACCCTAACTCTAACACTAACCCAAACCGTAACCCTAACCCTAACCCAAACCATAACCCAAATAATAAACCTAATCCTAACCCTAACACTAACCCTCATCCTTATCCTAACCCTAACCGTAACCCTAACCCTAACCCTAACCCTAATTCTAACCCTAACCCTAACCCTAACCCTAACGCTAACCCAAACCCAAACCCTAATCTTAACACAAACCCTAACGCTAATCCTAACCCTAACCCTAATCCTAACCCAAACCCTAACCCTAACCCTAACCCTAACCCAAACCCTAACCCTAACACTAACCCTAAAGCTAACCCTAACCCAAACCCTACCCCTAACCCTAATCCTAACCCTAATGCTCACCCTAAACCTAAACCTAACACTAACCCTAGTCGTAACCCTAACCCTAACCCAAACTCTTACACTAACCCTAAGCCTAACCCTAACCCTAAATCAAACCCTAACCCTAACCCTAACCCTAACCCTATCCCTAATCCAACACCTCACCCTAACCCTAACTCTAACCCAAACCCTAACCTAACCCTAACTCTAAACCAAACCCAAACCGTAACCCTAACCCTAACTCTAACCCAAACCCTAACCTAACCCTAAACCTAACCCTAACTCTAAAACTAACCCAAACCCTAACCCTAACACTAACCCAAACCATAACCCAAATAATAACCCTAATCGTAACCCTAACCTTAACCCTCATCCTTATCCTAACCCTAACCCTAACCCTAATTCTAAACCTAACCCTAACCCAAACCCTAACCCTAACCCTAACCCTAACCCTAACACAAACCCAAACCCTAATTTTAACACAAACCCTAACCCTAATCCTAACTCCAAACCTAAACTTAACCCAAACCCTAACCCTAACCCTAAACCTAACCCAAACCCTAACCCTAACCCTAACCCTAACCCTAAACAAACCCTAACCCTAACCCTAATGCTAACCCTAATGCTAACCCTAAACCTAATCCTAACACTAACCCTTGTCCTAACCCTAACCCTAACCCAAATCCTAACACTAAATCTAACCCTAACCCTAACCCTAAATCAAACCCTAACCCTAACCCTAACCCTAACTGAAACGCTAATCCTAAACCTAACCCTAACCCTAATGCTAACCCTAAACCTAATTCAAACTCAAACCCTAACCCTAATCCTAACCCGAACCCAAACCCTAACCCTAACCCTAACCCTAACCCTAACACAAACCAAACCCTAATTTTAACACAAACCCTAACCCTAATCCTAACTCCAAACCTAAACTTAACCCAAACCCTAACCCTAACCCTAAACCTAACCCAAACCCTAACCCTAACCCTAACCCTAACCCTAAACAAACCCTAACCCTAACCCTAATGCTAACCCTAATGCTAACCCTAAACCTAACCCTAACACTAACCCTTGTCCTAACCCTAACCCTAACCCAAATCCTAACACTAAATCTAACCCTAACCCTAACCCTAAATCAAACCCAAACCCTAACCCTAACCCTAACTGAAACGCTAATCCTAAACCTAACCCTAACCCTAATGCTAACCCTAAACCTAATTCAAACTCAAACCCTAACCCTAATCCTAACCCGAACCCAAACCCTAACCCTAACCCTAAACCTATCCCAAAACATAACCCAAACCTAAACCCAAAAACTAACCCTAATCCTAACCCTAACCCTAACCCTAAACCTAGTCCTAACCCTAACCCTAACCCTAACCCTAAACCTAACCCTAACCCTAACCTTAACCCTTACCCACACCCAAACTCTAAACCTAACCCTAATCCGAACCGTAACCCTAACCCTAATCCTAACACTAACCCTAACCATAACCCTAATCCAACACCTCACCCTAACCCTAACCCTAACCCTAACCCTAACCCTAACCCTAACCCTAACCCTAACCCTAACCCTAACGCTAAACCTAATCTTAACACTAACCGTAACCCTAACACTAACCCAGATTCAAACCTAACCCTAACCCAAACCCTAACCCTAACCCTAACACTAACCCAAACCCTAACCCTAACCCTAATCCTAACCCTAATGCTAACCCTAAACCTAACTCAAACTCAAACCCTAATCCTAACCCTAACCATAAGCCAAACCCTAACCCTAACCCTAACCCTAACCCTAACTCAAACCCTATCCCTAACCCTAACCCTAACCCGAACCCAAACCCTAACCCTAACCCTAAACCTAACCCAAAACCTAAACCTAACCCTAACACTACCCCTAAACCAAACCCTAAAACTAACCCCTAACCCTAAACCTAACCCTAACCCAAACCCTAACCGTAACCCTAAACCTAACCGAAACCCTAATCCTAAACCTAACCCTAACCCTAATGCTAACCCTAAACCTAATTCAAACTGAAAGCCTAACCCTAATCCTAACCCGAACCCAAACCCTAACCCTAACCCTAAACCTATCCCAAAACATAATCCACACCGAAACCCTAACCCTAACCCTAACCCTAACCCTAACCCTAACCCAAACCCACACCGTAACCCTAACCCTATCCCAAACCCTAACACTAACCCTAACCCTAACCCTAACCCAAACCCTAATCCTAACCCTAACCCTAACCCAAACCTTAACACTAACCCTAACTTAACAGTATTCCTAACGCAAACTCTAACCCTAACCTTAAACCAAACACTAACCCTTTCCCTAACCCTAACCCTAACCCTAACCCTAACCCTAACCCTAAAACTAACCCTAACCCTAACCCTAACCCTAAACCTAACCCAAACCCAAACCCTAAACTTAACCCTTATCGTAACGCTAACCCTAACCCTAACCCAAACCGAAACCCTAATCTTAACACTAATCGTAACCCTAACACTAATCCAGATTCAAACGTAACCCTAACCCAAACCCTAACCCTAACACTAACACTAAACTTAACCCTAAACCCTAACCCTATCCCTAAACATATCAGAAACCCAAACCCTGAACCTAACCCTAATCCTAACCCTAACCCTAATCCTAACCCAAATACAAACCCTAACACTAACCCTAACCCTAACGCAAACCCTAAACCTAACCCTAACCCTAAACGAAACCCAAACCCTAACCCTAACCCAAACCCAAACCCTAACCCAAATAATAACCCTAATCCTAACCCTAAACCTAACCCTCATGCTTATCCTAACCCTAATCCTAACCCTAACCCTAACCCTAACGCAAACCCTAACCCTAAAACTAACCGTAAGCCATACCCTAACCCTAACCCTAACGCAAACCCTAACCCTAACCCTAATTCTAACCCTAATGCTAACCCTAAACCTAACCCTAACACTAACCCTAGTCCTTACCCTAAACCTAACCCAAACCCTAACCCTAACCCTAACCCAAACCCTAACCCTAACCCTAAACCTAACCCAAAACATAACCCAAACCAAAACCCTAACACTAATCCTAACCCTAAACCCGAACCCTAACACTAACCCTAACCATAACCCAAATCTAAACCCAAACCCTACCCTAATCCTAACCCTAAACCTAACCCTAATCCTAGTCCAAACCCTAATCCTAACCCTAACCCTAACCCTAACATTAACCCTTACCCAAACCCAAACTCTAAATCTAACTCTAATCGGAACCCTAACCCTAACCCTAATCCTAATCCTAACCCTAACCATAACCCTAATCCAACACCTCACCCTAACCCTAACTCTAACACAAACCCTAACCTAACCCTAACCCAAACCGTAACCCAAATAATAACCCTAATCCTAACCCTAACCCTAACCCTCATCCTTATCCTAAACCTAACCCTAACCCTAACCCTAACCCTAACCCTAACCCTAATTCTAACCCTAACCCTAACCCTAACCCAAAACCTAACCCTAAGCCTAACCCTAACCCAAACTCTAACCCTAACGCTAACCCTAACAAAAACCCTAATACTAACCCAACCCGAACGCAAACCCTAACCCTAACCCGAATCTTAACCGAAAACCTAAACCTAACTGTAATCCTAAACCAAACCCTAACCCTAACCCTAACCCTAACCCTAACCCTAATCTTAACACTAACCCTAACCCTAACACTAACCCAGATTCAAACCTAACCCTAACCCAAACCCTAACCCTAACCCCAACCCAAACCCTAACCCTCACCCTAATCCTAACCCTAATGCTAAACCTAAACCTAACTCAAACTCAAACGCTAACCCTAAGTCTAATCCTAACCCTAACCCTAACCCTAACTAAAACCCTAGCAATAACCCATCCTGAACGCAAACCGTAACCCTAACCCGAAACTTAACCGAAAACCTAAACCTAACCGTAATCCTAAACCAAACCCTAACACTAACCCTAACCCTAACCCTAACCCTAACCCAAATGCTAACCCTAACCCTAACCCAAAACCTAAACCTAACCCTAAACCTAACCCTAACCCTAACCCAAAAACTAACCGTAAACCTAACCCTAAGCCAAACCCTAACCCTAACTCTTATCATAACTCATACCCAAACCCTAACCCTAACCCTAACCCTAACCCTAACCCAAACCCTAACCCTAACCCTAACCCTATCCCAAACCCAAACCCTAACCCTAATCCTAACCCTAATGCTAACCATAAACCTAACTCAAACTCAAACCCTAACCCAAACCCAAACCCTAACCCTAATCCTAACCCTAATGCTAACCCTAAACCTAACTCAAACTCAAAACCTAATCCTAACCCTAACCCTAACCCAAACCCTAACCCTAACCCTAACCCTAACCCTTACTCAAACCCTAACCCTAAGCCTAACCCTAACCCGAACCCAAACCCTAACCCTAACCCTAAACCTAACCCAAACCCTAAACGTAACCCTAACACTACCCCTAAACCAAACCGTAAATCTAAACCTAACCCTAAACCTAATCCTAACTCTAACCCTAAGCCTAACCCTAACCCAAACCTAACACTAACACTAAGCTTAACCCTAACCCTAACAGAAACCCTAAACCTAACATTAAACCTAATTCCTACTAAAACCCAAACCCTAACTCTAAACCTAACCCAAACGCTAATAATAACCCTAAACCTAAACCTAACCCCTAATCCTAACCTTAACCCTAACACAAAACCTAACCCTAAACCTAAACCTAACCCCTAATCCTAACCCTAACCCTAACCCAAACCCTAACCCTAACCGTAACCCTAACCGAAACACTAATCCTAAACCTAACCCTAACCCTAATGCTAACCCTAAACCTAATTCAAACTCAAACCCTAACCCTAATCCTAAGTCGAACCGAAACCCTAAGCCTAACCTTAAACCTAACCCAAAACATAACCCACACCGAAACACTAACCCTAACCCAAACCCTAACACAAACCCACACGGTAACCCTAACCCTAACCCAAACACTAACACTAACCCTAATCCTAACCCTAAACCCTAACCCTAACTCTAACCAGAAATCAAACCTAAAGCCTAAGCCTAATCCTAATCCTAATCCTAAACCTAATCATAACCCTAATCCAACCCCTAACCCTAACCCTAACTCTAACCCAAACCCTAGCCTAAACCTAACCCTAACCCTAACACTAACACTAACCCAAATCCTAACATAACCGTAACGCTAACCCTAACTCAAAACCTAACTCTAACACTAACCCAAACCCTAACCCTAACCCAAACCCAAACCATCACCCAAATACTAACCCTAATCCTGCCCCTAACCCTAACCCTAACCCTCATCCTTATCCTAACCCTTACCCTAACCCTTACCCTTACCCAAACCCAAACCCTAAAACTAAACCTAATCCGAACCCTAACCGTAACCCTAATCGTAACCAAACCCTAAACCTAACCCAACCCATAACCCTCACCCTAACTCTAACCCAAACCCGAACCCTAACCCAAATCCTAACCCTAACCCTAACCCTAACCCTAACCCTAACCCAAACCCTAACCCTTATCCAAACCCTAACACAAACCCAAAATCTAACCCTACCCCTAAACTTAACCCAAACCTTAACACTAACCCTAACCCTAAACCTAACCATAACCCTAACCCTAAACCTAAACCTAACACTAACCCTAACTCTAACCCTAAACCAAACCCGAACCCTAATCCTAACCCTAAGCGTAACTCTAACCCTAACCCAAACCCGAACCCTAACCATAACCCTAACCCAAACCTAAATCTAACCCAAAACCTAAACCTAACCCTAAACCTAACCCTAACCCTAACCCAAA
This sequence comes from Eospalax fontanierii, assembly GCA_035773235.1. NCBI lineage: Eukaryota > Metazoa > Chordata > Mammalia > Rodentia > Spalacidae > Eospalax > Eospalax fontanierii. The sequence continues at coordinate 85,997,664 of CM069532.1, read as the reverse complement.
AACTAACCGTAAACCTAACCCTAAACCAAACCCTAACCCTAACCCTTATCATAACCCATACAAAAACCCTAACCCTAACCCTAACCCAAATCCTAACCCTAACCCTAACCCTACCCAAACCCAAACCCTAACCCTAATCCTAACCCTAATGCTAACCCTAAACCTAACTCAAACTCAAACAATAATCCTAACCCTAACCCTAACCCAAACCCTAACCCTAACCATAACCCTAACCCTAACCCTAACCCTAACCCTAACCCTAACCCTAACCCTAAACCTAACCCTAACCCAAACCCTAACCCAAACCCTAACCCTAACCCTAACCCTAAGCCAAACCCTAACCCTAACCCTAACCCTAACCCTAACCCAAACTCTAACCCTAACCTAACCCTAAGCCAAACCCTAACCCTAACCCTTATCATAACCCATAAACAAACCCTAACCCTAACCCTAACCCTAACCCTAACCCAAACCCTA
>CM069532.1:85987187-85989687 GCA_035773235.1 Eospalax fontanierii | reverse complement strand
CCTAAACCTAACCCTAACCCAAAACCGAACCCTAATCCTAACCCTAACCCTAACTCTAACCCTAACCCAAACCTGAACCCTAACCATAACTCTAACCCAAACCCTAAACCTAACCCTAACCCTAACCCAAACTCTAACCCAAACCTTAACCCTAAACCAAACCCTAATCATATCCCTAACCCTAACACTAACCCTAACCGAAAACCGAAATCCTAACCCTACTCCTAATCCTAACCCTAACCCTTAACCTTACCCAAACCCAAACACTAAAACTAACACTAATCCAAACCGTAACCCTAACCCTAATCCTAACCGTAAACCTAATCCTAACCCAACCTCTAACCCTCACCCTAACTCTAACCCAAACCCGAATCCTAAACCTCACCCTAACCCTAACCCGAACCCAAACCCTAACCCTAACCCAAACCCTAACCCAAACCCAAACCCTAATCCCTAACGCTAACCCTAACCATAATTCTAACCCTAACCGTAAAGCTAAACCTAACGACAACCCTAACCCTAACCCTAAACGTAACCAAACCTAAACCCTAACCCAAACCCTAAACCTAACCCTAACCCGAACACTAACCCTAACCGAAAACCTAAACCCTAACCCTAATCCTAACGCTAACCCTAACCCTAAAACAAAACCTAACCCTAAACGTAACCTTAACCCAAACCCTAAACCTAACCCTAAACCAAACTCAAATCTTAACACAAACCCTAACACTAATCCTGACCATAACCGTAACCCTAACCCAAACGTTAACCCTAACCCTAACCCTAAACCAAACCCTAACCCTAACCCTAACCCAAACCCAAACCCTAACCCTAACCCTAATCCTAAAACTAATGCTAACCCTAAACCTAACCCTAACCCTAGTCGTAACCCTAACCCTAACCCAAACCCTAACACTAACCCTAACCCTAACCCTAACCCTAACCATAAATCAAACCCTAAACCTAACCCTAACCCTAACCTTAACGTAACCCTAACCCTAACTGAAACACTAATCCTAAACCTAACCCTAACCCTAATGCTAACCCTAAACCTAATTAAAACTCAAACCATAACCCTAATCCTAACCCGAAACCAAACCCTAACCCTAACCCTAAACCTAAACCAAAATATAACCCAAACCGAAACCCTAACCCTAAGCCTAAACCTAACCCTAAACCCTAACGCTAACACTTACCCTAACCATAACCCAAACCTAAACACAAACCTTAATCCTAATCCTAACCCTAAACCTAACCCTAAACCTAGTTCTATCCCTAACCCTAACCCTAACCCTAACCCTAACCTTAACCCTTACCCAAACCCAAACTCTAAACCTAACTCTAATCGGAACCCTAACCCTAACCCTAATCTTAACCCTAACCCTAACCATAACCCTAATCCAACACCTCACCCTAACCCTAACCCTAACCCTAACCCTAACCCTAACCCTAACCCTAACTCTAACCCAAACCCTAACCTAACCCTAAACCTAACCCTAACTCAAACCCTAACTCTAACACTAACCCAAACCGTAACCCTAACCCTAACCCAAACCATAACCCAAATAATAAACCTAATCCTAACCCTAACACTAACCCTCATCCTTATCCTAACCCTAACCGTAACCCTAACCCTAACCCTAACCCTAATTCTAACCCTAACCCTAACCCTAACCCTAACCCTAACGCTAACCCAAACCCAAACCCTAATCTTAACACAATCCCTAACGCTAAACCTTAGCCTTACCCTAATCCTAACCCAAACCCTAACCCTAACCCTAACCCTAACCCAAACCCTAACCCTAACACTAACCCTAAAGCTAACCCTAACCCAAACCCTACCCCTAACCCTAATCCTAACCCTAATGCTAACCCTAAACCTAAACCTAACACTAACCCTAGTCGTAACCCTAACCCTAACCCAAACTCTTACACTAACCCTAAGCCTAACCCTAACCCTAAATCAAACCCTAACCCTAACCCTAACCCTAACCCTAACCCTAATCCAACACCTCACCCTAACCCTAACTCTAACCCAAACCCTAACCTAACCCTAACTCTAAACCAAACCCAAACCGTAACCCTAACCCTAACTCTAACACAAACCCTAACCTAACCCTAACCCTAACCTAACCATAAACCTAACCCTAACTCTAAAACTAACCCAAATCCTAACCCTAACTCTAGCCTAAACCATATCTTAAATAATGACCCTAATCGTATCCCTAACCTTAACCCTCTTACTTATTCTATCCCTAACGCTAAACCGAATTGTAAACCTAACCCTAACCCAAACCCTAACCCTAACCCTAACCCTAACCCTAACACAAACCCAAACCCTAATTTTAACACAAACCCTAACCCTAATCCTAACTCCAAACCTAAACTTAACCCAAACTAACCCTAACCATAAACCTAACCCAAACCCTAACCCTAACCCTAACCCTAACCCTAAACAAACCCTAACCCTAACCCTAATGCTAACCCTAATGCTAACCCT
>CM069532.1:85957187-85962187 GCA_035773235.1 Eospalax fontanierii | reverse complement strand
CTCTAACCCTAACCCTAACCCTAACCCTAACCCTAACCCTAAATCTAACCCTAACCCTAACACTAACCCAAAACCTAACCCTAAGCCTAACCCTAACCCAAACTCTAACCCTAACCCTAACCCTAACCCTAACCCTAACCCTAACCCTAAACCTAACCCTAACCCTAAGCCTAACCCTAACACTAACCCAAATCCTAACCTAACCCTAACCCTAACCCTAACCCAAAACCTAACCCTAACCCTAACCCTAACCCTAACCCTAACCCTAACCCTAACCCTAACCCTAACACTAACCCAACCCGAACGCAAACCCTAACCCTAACCCGAATCTTAACCGAAAACCTAAACCTAACCGTAATCATAAACCAAACCCTAACCCTAACCCTAACCCTAACCCTAACCCTAACCCAAATGCTAACCCTAACCCTAACCCAAAACCTAAACCTAACCCTAAACCTAACCCTAACCCTAACCCAAAAACTAACCCTAAACCTAACCCTAAGCCAAACCCTAACCCTAACCCTTATCATAACCCATACCCAAACCCTAACCCTAACCCTAACCCTAACCGTAACCAAAACCCTAACCCTAAACCTAACCCTAACCCAAACCCAAACCCTAACCCTAATCCTAACCCTAATGCTAACCCTAAACCTAACTCAATCTCAAAACCAAATCCTAACCCTAAACATAACCCAAACCTAACCCTAACCATAACCCTAACCCTAACCCTAACTCAAACCCTAACCCTAAGCCTAACCCTTACCCGAACCCAAACCCTAACCCTAACCCTAAACCTAACCCAAACCCTAAACCTAACACTAACCCTAACACAAAAACTAACCCTAAACCTAACCCTAAGCCAAACCCTAACCCTAACACTTATCATAACCCATACCCAAACCCTAACCCTAACCCTAACCCTAACCCAAACCCTAACACTAACCCTAATCCTAACCCTAATGCTAACCCTAAACCTAACACAAACTCAAACCCTAATCCTAACCCTAACCCTAACCCAAACCCTAACCCTAACCATAACCCTAACCCTAACCGTAACTCAAACCCTAACCCTAAGCCTAACCCTTACCCGAACCCAAACCCTAACCCTAACCCTAACCCTAAACCTAACCCTAACCCAAACCCTAACACTAACACTAAGCTTAACTCTAACCCTAACACAAACCCTAACCCTAACACTAACCCTAATTCTAACTTAAACCCAAACCCTAACACTAACCCTAACCCAAACCCTAATAATAACCCTAAAACTAAACCTAACCCCTAATCCGAACCCTAACCCTAACCCAAACCCTAACCCTAAACTTAAACCTAACCCCTAATCCTAAACCTAACCCTAACCCAAACCCTAACCCTAACCGTAACCCTAACCGAAACACTAATCCTAAACCTAACCCTAACCCTAATGCTAACCTTAAACCTAAATCAAACTCAAACCCTAACCCTAATCCTAAGTTGAACAGAAACCCTAAGCCTAACCTTAAACCTAACCCAAAACATAACCCACATCCAAACCCTAACCCTAACCCTAACCCTAACCCAAACCCACACGTAATCCTAACCCTAACCCAAACACTAACACTAACCCTAATCCTAACCGGAAACCCTAACCCTAACCCTAACTCTAACCAGAACCCAAACCTAAAGTCTAAGCCTAACCATAATCCTAATCCTAACCCTAACCATAACCCTAATCCAAATCTTAACCCTAACCCTAACTCTAACCCAAACCCTAACCTAATCCTAACGCTAACCCAAACCCAAACCCTAACCCTAACCCTAACACTAACCCAAATCCTAACCTAACCCTAACCCTAACCCTAACTCAAAACCTAACTCTAACACTAACCCAAACCCTAACCCTAACCCAAACCCAAACCATAACCCAAATACTAACCCTAATCCTAACCCTAACCCTAACCCTCATCCTTATCCTAACCCTAACCCTAACCCTTACCCTTACCCAAACCTAAACCCTAAAACTAACCCTAATCCGAACCCTAACCGTAACCCTAATCCTAACCGTAACCCTAAACCTAACCCAACCCCTAACCCTCACCCTAACTCTAACCCAAACCATAACCCTAACCCTAACCCTAACCCAAACCCTAACCCTAATCCAAACCCTAACCCAAACCCAAACCCTAACCCTAACCCAAACACAAACCCTAACACTAACACTAAACCTAACGCAAACCCAAAACCTAACCCTAACCCTAAAGCTTACCCTAAGCCTAACCCTAACCCTAACCCTAACCAAAACCATATCCCAAACCTAAACCCAAACCCTAACCCTAACCCTAACCCTAACCCTAACCCTAACCCTAATCTTAACCCTTACCCAAACCCAAACTCTAAACCTAACTCTAATCGGAACCCTAACCCTAACCCTAATTCTAACCATAACCCTAATCCAACACCTCACCCTAACCCTAACTCTAACCCAAACCCTAACCTAATCCTAACTCTAAACCAAACCCAAACCCTAACCCTAACCCTAACTCTAACCCAAATCTTAACCTAACCCTAAACCTAACCCTAACTCAAACCCTAACTCTAACACTAACCCAAACCCTAACCCTAACACTAACCCAAACCATAACCCAAATAATAACCCTAATCCTAAACCTAAACCTAACCCTCATGCTTAACCTAACCCTAATCCTAACCCTAACCCTAACCCTTACGCAAACCCTAACCCTAAAACTAACCATAAGCCATACCCTAACCCTAACCCTAACCCAAACCCTAACCCTAACCCTAATCCTAACCCTAATGCTAACCCTAAACCTAACCCTAACACTAACCCTAGTCCTTACCCTAAACCTAACCCAAACCCTAACCCGAACCCTAACCCGAACCCTAACCCAAACCCTAACCCTAAACCTAACCCAAAACATAACCCAAACCGAAACCCTAACATTAATCCTAACCCTAAACCCTAACCCTAACACTAACCCTAACCATAACCTAAATCTAAACCCAAACCCTAACCCTAATCCTAACCCTAACCCTAACCCTAATCCTAGTCCAAACCCTAATCCTAACCCTAACCCTAACCCTAACATTAACCCTTACCCAAACCCAAATTCTAAACCTAACTCTAATCGGAACCCTAACCCTAACACTAATCCTAATCCTAACCCTAACCATAACCCTAATCCAACACCTCACCCTAACCCTAACTCTAACACAAACCCTAACCTAACCCTAACCAAACCGTAACCCAAATAATAACCCTAATCCTAACCCTAACCCTAACCCTCATCCTTATCCTAACCCTAACCCTAACCCTAACCCTAACCCTAACCCTAATTCTAACCCTAACCCTAACCCTAACCCAAAACCTAACCCTAAGCCTAACCCTAACCCAAACTCTAACCCTAACCCTAACCCTAACTAAAACCCTAATACTAACCCAACCCGAACGCAAACCCAAACCCTAACACGAATCTTAACCGAAAACCTAAACCTAACCGTAATCCTAAACCAAACCCTAACCCTAACCCTAACCCTAACCCTAACCCTAATCTTAACACTAACCCTAACCCTAACACTAACCCAGATTCAAACCTAACCCTAACCCAAACCCTAACCCTAACCCTAACCCTAACCCAAACCCTAACCCTAACCCTAATCCTAACCCTAATGCTAAACCTAAACCTAACTCAAACTCAAACCCTAACCCTAACCCTAACCCTTACTAAAACCCTAACAATAACCCAACCTGAACGCAAACCGTAACCCTAACCCGAAACTTAACTGAAAACCTAAACCTAACCGTAATCCTAAACCAAACCCTAACCCTAACCCTAACCCTAACCCTAACCCTAACCCAAATGCTAACCCTAACCCTAACTCAAAACCTAAACCTAACCCTAACCCTAACCCAAAAACTAACCCTAAACCTAACCCTAAGCCAAACCCTAACCCTAACCCTTATCATAACCCATACCCAAACCCTAACCCTAACCCTAACCCTAACCCTAACCCAAACCCTAACCCTAACCCTAACCCTATCCCAAACCCAAACCCTAACCCTAATCCTAACCCTAATGCTAACCATAAACCTAACTCAAACTCAAACCCTAACCCAAACCCAAACACTAACCCTAATCCTAACCCTAATGCTAACCCTAAACCTAACTCAAACTCAAACCCTAATCCTAACCCTAACCCTAACCCAAACCCTAACCCTAAACCTAACCCTAACCCTAACTCAAACCCTAACCCTAAGCCTAACCCTAACTCGAACCCAAACCCTAACCCTAACCCTAAACCTAACCCAAACCGTAAACGTAACCCTAACACTACCCCTAAAACAAACCCTAAATCTAACCCTAACCCTAAACCTAATCCTAACTCTAACCCTAAGCCTAACCCTAACCCAAACCCTAACACTAACACTAATCTTAACCCTTACCCAAACCCAAACTCTAAACCTAACTCTAATCGGAACCCTAACCCTAACCCAAATCCTAATCCTAACCCTAACCATAACCCTAATCCAACACCTCACCCTAAGCCTAACTCTAACCCAAACCCTAACCTAACCCTAACTCTAAACCAAACCCAAACCCTAACCCTAACCCTAACTCTAACCCAAACCCCAATGTAAGCCTAAACCTAACCCTAACTCAAACCCTAACTCTAACACTAACCCAAACCCTAACCCTAACCCTAACCCTAACCCTAACTCAAACCCTAACACTAAGCCTAACCCTAACCCGAATCCAAACCCTAACCCTAACCCTAAACCTAACCCAAACCCTAAACGTAACCCTAACACTACCCCTAAACCAAACCCTAAATCTAACCCTAACCCTAAACCTAATCCTAACTCTAACCCTAAGCCTAACCCTAACCCTAACCCTAAACCTAAAGCTAACCCAAACCCTAACCCTAACACTAACCCTAACCCTAACCCTAACCCAAACCCTACCCCTAAACCTAATCCTAACCCTAATGCTAACCCTAAA
>CM069532.1:85937187-85952187 GCA_035773235.1 Eospalax fontanierii | reverse complement strand
ACCTAACTCTAATCGGAACCCTAACCCTAACCATAACCATAACCCTAATCCAACACCTCACCCTAACCCTAACTCTAGCCCAAACCCTAACCTAACCCTAACTCTAAACCAAACCCAAACCGTAACCCTAACCCTAACTCTAACCCAAACCCTAACCTAACCCTAAACCTAAACCTAACTCAAACCCTAACTCTAACACTAACCCAAACCCTAACCCTAACACTAACCCAAATAATAACCCTAATCCTAACCCTAACCCTAACCCTCTTCCTTATCCTTACCCTAACCCTAACCCTAATTCTAAACCTAACCCTAACCCAAACCCTAACCCTAACCCTAATCCTAACCCTAATGCTAAACCTAAACCTAACTCAAACTCAAACCCTAACCCTAACCCTAACCCTTACTAAAACCCTAGCAATAACCCAACCTGAACGCACACCGTAACCCTAACCCGAAACTTAACTGAAAACCTAAACCTAACCGTAATCCTAAACCAAACACTAACCCTAACCCTAATCCTAACCCGAATGATAACCCTAAACCTAACTAAAACTCAAACCCTAATCCTAACACTAACACTAACCCAAACCCTAACCCTAACCCTAACCCTAACCCTAACCATAACCCTAACCCTAACCATAACCCTAATCCAACACCTCACCCTAACCCTAACTCTAACCCAAACCCTAACCTAACCCTAACTCTAAACCAAACCCAAACCCTAACCCTAACCCTAACTCTAACCCAAACCTTAACCTAACCCTAAACCTAACCCTAACTCAAACCCTAACTCTAACACTAACCCAAACCCTAACCCTAACACTAACCCAAACCATAACCCAAATAATAACCCTAATCCTAACCCTAAACCTAACCCTCATGCTTATCCTAACCCTAATCCTAACCCTAACCCTAACCCTAACGCAAACCCTAACCCTAAAACTAACCGTAAGCCATACCCTAACCCTAACCCTAACCCAAACCCTAACCCTAACCCTAATCCTAACCCTAATGCTAACCCTAAACCTAACCCTAACACTAACCCTAGTCCTTACCCTAAACCTAACCCAAACCCTAACCCGAACCCTAACCCGAACCCTAACCCGAACCCTAACCCTAACCCTAAACCTAACCCAAAACATAACCCAAACCGAAACCCTAACACTAATCCTAACCCTAAACCCTAACCCTAACACTAACCCTAACCATAACCTAAATCTAAACCCAAACCCTAACCCTAATCCTAACCCTAACCCTAACCCTAATCCTAGTCCAAACCCTAATCCTAACCCTAACCCTAACCCTAACATTAACCCTTACCCAAACCCAAATTCTAAACCTAACTCTAATCGGAACCCTAACCCTAACACTAATCCTAATCCTAACCCTAACCATAACCCTAATCCAACACCTCACCCTAACCCTAACTCTAACACAAACCCTAACCTAACCCTAACCCAAACCGTAACCCAAATAATAACCCTAATCCTAACCCTAACCCTAACCCTCATCCTTATCCTAAACCTAACCCTAACCCTAACCCTAACCCTAATTCTAACCCTAACCCTAACCCTAAACCAAAACCTAACACTAAGCCTAACCCTAACCCAAACTCTAACCCTAACCCTAACCCTAACTAAAACCCTAATACTAACCCAACCCGAACGCAAACCCAAACCCTAACCCGAATCTTAACCGAAAACCTAAACCTAACCGTAATCCTAAACCAAACCCTAACCCTAACCCTAACCCTAATCTTAACACTAACCCTAACCCTAACACTAACCCAGATTCAAACCTAACCCTAACCCAAACCCTAACCCTAACCCTAACCCTAACCCTAACCCTAACCCTAACCCAAACCCTAACCCTAACCCTAATCCTAACCCTAATGCTAAACCTAAACCTAACTCAAACTCAAACCCTAACCCTAACCCTAACCCTTACTAAAACCCTAGCAATAACCCAACCTGAACGCAAACCGTAACCCTAACCCGAAACTTAACTGAAAACCTAAACCTAACCGTAATCCTAAACCAAACCCTAACCCTAACCCTAACCCTAACCCTAACCCTAACCCAAATGCTAACCCTAACCCTAACCCAAAACCTAAACCTAACCCTAAACCTAACCCTAACCCTAACCCAAAAACTAACCCTAAACCTAACCCTAAGCCAAACCCTAACCCTAACCCTAACCCTTATCATAACCCATACCCAAACCCTAACCCTAACCCTAACCCTAACCCTAACCCTAACCCAAACCCTAACCCTAACCCTAACCCTATCCCAAACCCAAACCCTAACCCTAATCCTAACCCTAATGCTAACCATAAACCTAACTCAAACTCAAACCCTAACCCAAACCCAAACACTAACCCTAATCCTAACCCTAATGCTAACGCTAAACCTAACTCAAACTCAAACCCTAATCCTAACCCTAACCCTAACCCAAACCCTAACCCTAACCCTAAACCTAACACTAACCCTAACTCAAACCCTAACCCTAAGCCTAACCCTAACTCGAACCCAAACCCTAACGCTAACCCTAAACCTAACCCAAACCCTAAACGTAACCCTAACACTACCCCTAAAACAAACCCTAAATCTAACCCTAACCCTAAACCTAATCCTAACTCTAACCCTAAGCCTAACCCTAACCCAAACCCTAACACTAACCCTAATCTTAATCCTTACCCAAACCCAAAGTCTAAACCTAACTCTAATCGGAACCCTAACCCTAACCCAAATCCTAATCCTAACCCTAACCATAATCCTAATCCAACACCTCACCCTAACCCTAACTCTAACCCAAACCCTAACCTAACCCTAAGTCTAAACCAAACCCAAACCCTAACCCTAACACTAACTCTAACCCAAACCCCAATGTAAGCCTAAACCTAACCCTAACTCAAACCCTAACTCTAACACTAACCCAAACCCTAACCCTAACCCTAACTCAAACCCTAACCCTAAGCCTAACCCTAACCCGAATCCAAACCCTAACCCTAACCCTAAACCTAACCCAAACCCTAAACGTAACCCTAACACTACCCCTAAACCAAACCCTAAATCTAACCCTAACCCTAAACCTAATCCTAACTCTAACCCTAAGCCTAACCCTAACCCTAACCCTAAACCTAAAGCTAACCCAAACCCTAACCCTAACACTAACCCTAACCCTAACCCTAACCCAAACCCTACCCCTAAACCTAATCCTAACCCTAATGCTAACCCTAAACCTAACCCTAACACTAACCCTAGTCCTAACCCTAGCCCTAAACCAAACCCTTACACTAACCCTAAGCCTAACCCTAACCCTAAATCAAACCCTAACCCTAACCCTAACCCTAACCCTAACCCTAACAATAATCCAACACCTCACCCTAACCCTAACTCTAACCCAAATCCTAACCTAACCCTAACTCTAAACCAAACCCAAACCGTAACCCTAACCAAAACTCTAACCCAAACCCTAACCTAACCCTAAACCTAACCCTAACTCTAAAACTAACCCAAACCCTAACCCTAACACTAACCCCAACCATAACCCAAATAATAACCCTAATCCTAACCGTAAACCTAACCCTCATCCTTATCCTAACCCTAACCCCAACCCTAATTCTAAACCTAACCCTAACCCTAATCCTAACCCTAACACAAACCCAAACCCTAATCTTAACACAAACCCTAACCCTAATCCTAACTCCAAACCTAAACCTAACCATAACCCTAACCGTAACCCTAAACCTAACCAAACCTAAACCCTAACGCAAACCCTAATACTAACCCTAACCATAACACTAACCCTAACCGAAAACCTAAACCCTAACCCTACTCCTAACCCTAACCCTAATCCTAACACAAACACTAACCCTAAACGTAACCTTAACCCAAACCCTAACCCTAACCCTAACCCAAACCCAAACCCTAGTCTTAAAACAAACCCTAACCCTAACCCTAACCCAAACCCTAACCCTAACCATAACCCTAACCATAACCCACACCCTAACCCTAACCCTAATCCTAACACTAATGCTAACCCTAAACCTAACACTAACACTAACCCTAGTCCTAACCCTAACCTTAACCCAAACCCTACCACTAACCCTAACCCTAACCCTAAATCAAACCCTAAACCTAACCCTAAACCTAACCCGAACCCAAACCCTAACCCTAACCCTAACCCTAATTGAAACACTAATCCTAAACCTAACCAGAACCCTAATGCTAACCCTAAACCTAATTCAAACTCAAACCCTAACCGTAATCCTAAGCCGAACCCAAACCCTAACCCTAACCCTAAAACTAACCCAAAACATAACCCAAATGGAAACCCTAACCCTAACCCTAACCCTAACATTAAACCTTAACCCTAACACTTACCCTAACCATAACCGAAACCTAAACCCAAACCCTATCTCTAATCCTAACCCTAACCCTAACCCTAATCCTAGTCCTAACCCTAACCCTAACCCTAACCTTAACCCTTACCCAAACCCAAACTCTAAACCAAACCTTAATCGGAACCCTAACCCTAACCCTAATCCTAACCCTAACCCTAATCATAGCCCTAATCCAACACCTCACGCTAACCCTAACTCTAACCCAAACCCAAACCTAACCCTAACTCTAAACCAAACCCAAACCCTAACACTAACCCTAACCCTAAACCAAACCCTAACCTAACCCTAAACCTATCCCTAACTCAAACACTAACTCTAACACTAACCCAAACCCTAACCCTAACCCTAACCCAAACCATAACCCAAATAATAACCCTAACCCTATCCCTAACCCTAACCTTAACCCTAACCATAATTCTAACCCTAACCCTAACCCTAACCCTAACCCTAACCCAAACCCAAACCCTAATCTTAACACAAACCCTAACCCTAATCCTAACCCTAACCCTAACCCTAACCCAAACCCTAACCCTAACAATAACCCTAACCCTAACCATAACCCTAACCATAACCCTAATCCAACACCTCACCCTAACCCTAACTCTAACCCAAACCCTAACCTAAACCTAACTCTAAACCAAACCCAAACCCTAACCCTAACCCTAACTCTAACCCAAACCCTAACCTAACCCTAAACCTAACCCTAACTCAAACCCTAACTCTAACACTAACCCAAACCGTAACCCTAACCCTAACCCAAACCATAACAAAAATAATAACCCTAATCCTAACCCTAACTCTAACCCTCATCCTTATCCTAACCCTAACCCTAACCCTAACCCTAACCCTAATTCTAACCCTAACCCTAACCCTAATCCTAACCCTAACCCTAACCCTAACCCAAACCCAAACCCAAACCCTAACCCTAACCCAAACGCTAACTCTAACCCTAATCCTAACCCTAATGCTAACCCTAAACCTAACCCTAACACTAACCCTAGTCCTAACCCTAACCCTAACCATAAACCTAACCCAAACCTAAACCCTAAACTTTACCCTAATCGTAACTCAAACCCTAACCCTAACCCAAATCCAAACCCTAAACTTTACACTAACCCTAGCCCTAACACTAACCCAAATTCAAAACTAAGGCTAACCCTAACCCAAACCCTATCCCTAATCGTAACAATAACCCTAACACTAAACCTAACCCAAACCCGACACCTAACCCTAACCCTAACCCAAACCCTAACCCTAACCTTAACCCTAAACCAAACGCTAATCCTAACCCTAACCGTAACCCTAACCCAAACGTTAACCCTAAACCTAACCCTAAACCAAACCATAACCCTAACCCTGACCCTAACCCAAACCCAAACCCTAACCCTAACCCTAATCCTAAAACTAATGCTAACCCTAAACCTAACCCTAACCCTAGTCGTAACCTTAACGCTAACCCAAACCCTAACACTAACACTAACCCTAACCCTAACCCTAAACCTAAATCAAACCCTAAACCTAACCCTAACCCTAACCTTAACCTAACCCTAACCCTAACTGAAACACTAATCCTAAACCTAACCCTAACCCTAATGCTAACCCTAAACCCAATTCAAACTCAAACCCTAACCCTAATCCTAACCCGAACCCAAACCCTAACCCTAACCCTAAACCTAACCCAAAATATAACCCAAACCGAAACCCTAACCCTAACCCTAAACCTAACCCTAAACCCTAAAGCTAACACTTAACCTAACCATAAACCAAACCTAAACACAAACCTTAACCCTAATCCTAACCCTAAACCTAACCCTAATCCTAGTCCTATCCCTAACCCTAACCCTAACCCTAACCCTAACCTTAACCCTTACCCAAAACCAAACTCTAAACCTAACTCTAATCGGAACCCTAACCCTAACCCTAATCCTAACCCTAACCCTAACCATAACCCTAATCCAACACCTCACCCTAACCCTAACTCTAACCCAAACCCTAACCTAACCCTAACTCTAAACCAAACCCAAACCCTAACCCTAACCCTAACTCTAACCCAAACCCTAACCTAACCCTAACTCAACCCCTAACTCTAACACTAAGCCAAACCGTAACCCTAACCCTAACCCAAACCATAACCCAAATAATAACCCTAATCCTAACCCTAACACTAACCCTCATCCTTATCCTAACCCTAACCGTAACCCTAACCCTAACCCTAACCCTAATTCTAACCCTAACAGTAACCCTAACCCTAACCCTAACCCTAACCCTAACCCTAACCCTAACCCAAACCCTAATCTTAACACAAACATTAACCCTAATACTAACCCTAACCCTAACCCTAACCCAAACCCTAACCTAACCCTAAACCTAACCCTAACTCAAACCCTAACTCTAACACTAACCCAAACCGTAACCCTAACCCAACCCAAACCATAACCCAAATAATAACCCTAATCCTAACCCTAACACTAACCCTCATCCTTATCCTAACCCTAACCCTAACCCTAACCCTAACCCTAACCCTAATTCTAACACTAACCCTAACCCTAATCCTAACCCTAACCCTAACCCTAACCCAAACCCAAACCCTAATATTAACACAAACCCTAACCCTAATCCTAACCCGAACCCTAACCCTAACCCAAACCCTAACCCTAAACCTAACCCTAACCCAAACCCTAACCCTAACCCTAACCCTAACCCAAACCCTAACTCTAACCCTAATCCTCACCCTAATGCTAACCCTAAACCTAACCCTAACACTAACCCTAGTCCTAACCCTAACCCTAACCATAAACCTAACCCAAACCTAAACCCTAAACTTTACCCTAATCGTAACTCAAACCCTAACCCTACCCCAATTCCAAACCCTAAACTTTACACTAACCCTAGCCCTAACACTAACCCAAATTCAAACCTAAGGCTAACCCTAACCCAAACCCTAACGCTAATCGTAACAATAACCCTAACACTAACACTAACCCAAACCCGACACCTAACCCTAACCCTAACCCAAACCCTAACCCTAACCTTAACACTAAACCAAACGCTAATCCTAACAATAACCGTAACCCTAACCCAAACGTTAACCCTAAACCTAACCCTAAACCAAACCATAACCCTAACCCTAACCCTAACCTTAACCCTTACCCAAACCCAAACTCTAAACCTAACTCTAATCGGAACCCTAACCCTAACCCTAATCCTAACCCTAACCCTAACCATAACCCTAATCCAACACCTCACCCTAACCCTAACTCTAACCCAAACCCTAACCTAACCCTAACTCTAAACCAAACCCAAACCCTAACCCTAACCCTAACTCTAACCCAAACCCTAACCTAACCCTAAACCTAACCCTAACTCAACCCCTAACTCTAACACTAAGCCAAACCGTAACCCTAACCCTAACCCAAACCATAACCCAAATAATAACCCTAATCCTAACCCTAACCCTAAATCTAACCCAAACCCTAACCCTAACCCTAACCCTAACCCTAACCCTAACCCTAACCCAAACCCTAATCTTAACACAAACATTAACCCTAATACTAACCCTAACCCTAACCCTAACCCAAACCCTAACCCTAAGCCAAACCCTAACCCTAACCCTAACCCTAACCCTAACCCTAACCCTAACCCTAAACCAAACCCTAACCCTAACCCTAATCCTAACCCTAATGCTAACCCTAAACCTAACCCTAAGACTAACCCTAGTCCTAACCCTAACCCTAACCCAAACACTTACACTAACCCTAAGCCTAAACCTAACCCTAAATCAAACCCTAACCCTAACCCTAACCCTAAACCTAACCTGAACCCAAACCCTAACCCTAACCCTAACCCTAACCGAAATACTTATCCTAAACCTAACCCTAACCCTAATGCTTACCCTAAACCTAATTCAAACTCAAACATTAACCCTAATACTAACCCTAACCTTAACCCTAACCCAAACCCTAACCTAACCCTAAACCTAACCCTAACTCAAACCCTAACTCTAACACTAACCCAAACCGTAACCCTAACCCAACCCAAACCATAACCCAAATAATAACCCTAATCCTAACCCTAACACTAACCCTCATCCTTATCCTAACCCTAACCCTAACCCTAACCCTAACCCTAATTCTAACACTAACCCTAACCCTAACCCTAACCCTAACACTTACCCTAACCATAACCGAAACCTAAACCCAAACCCTATCTCTAATCCTAACCCTAACCCTAACCCTAATCCTAGTACTAACCCTAACCCTAACCCTAACCTTAACCCTTACCCAAACCCAAACTCTAAACCAAACCTTAATCGGAACCCTAACCCTAACCCTAACCCTAACCCTAACCCTAATCATAACCCTAATGCAACAACTCACGCTAACCCTAACTCTGACCCAAACCCTAACCTAACCCTAACTCTAAACCAAACCCAAACCCTAACACTAACCCTAACTCTAAACCATACCATAACCTAACCCTAAACCTATCCCTAACTCAAACACTAACTCTAACACTAACCCAAACCCAAACCCTAACCCTAACCCAAACCATAACCCAAATAATAACCCTAACCCTAACCCTAACCCGAACCTTAACCCTAAGCATAATTCTAACCCTAACCCTAACCCTAACCCTAACCCTAACCCTAACCCAAACCCAAACCCTAATCTTAACACAAACCCTAACCCTAATCCTAACCCTAACCCTAACCCTCACCCAAACCCTAACCCTAACACTAACCCTAACCCTAACCATAACCCTAACCATAACCCTAATCCAACACCTCACCCTAACCCTAACTCTAACCCAAACCCTAACCTAAACCTAAATCTAAACCAAACCCAAACCCTAACCCTAACCCTAACTCTAACCCAAACCCTAACCTAACCCTAAAGCTAACCCTAACTCAAACCCTAACTCTAACACTAACCTAAACCGTAACCCTAACCCTAACCCAAACCATAACAAAAATAATAACCCTAATCCTAACCCTAACACTAACCCTCATCCTTTTCCTAACCCTAACCCTAACCCTAACCCTAACCCTAATTCTAACCCTAACCCTATCCCTAATCCTAACCCTAACCCTAACCCTAACCCAAACCCAAACCCAAACCCTAATCTTAACACAAACCCTAACCCTAATCCTAACCCTAACCCTAACCCTAACCCAAACCCTAACCCTAATCCTAACCCTAACCCAAACCCTAACCCTAACCCTAACCCTAACCCAAACGCTAACTCTAACCCTAATCCTAACCCTAATGCTAACCCTAAACATAACCCTAACACTAACCCTAGTCCTAATCCTAACCCTAACCATAAACCTAACCCAAACCTAAACCCTAAACTTTACCCTAATCGTAACTCAAACCCTAAGCCTAACCCAAATCCAAACCCTAAACTTTACACTTACCCTAGCCCTATCACTAACCCAAATTCAAACCTAAGGCTAACCCTAACCCAAACCCTATCCCTAATCGTAACAATAACCCTAACACTAAACCTAACCCAAACCCGACACCTAACCCTAACCCTAACCCAAACCCTAACCCTAACCTTAACGCTAAACCAAACGCTAATCCTAACCCTAACCGTAACCCTAACCCAAACGTTAACCCTAAACCTAACCCTAAACCAAACCATAACCCTAACCCTGACCCTAACCCAAACCCAAACCCTAACCCTAACCCTAATCCTAAAACTAATGCTAACCCTAAACCTAACCCTAACCCTAGTCGTAACCTTAACGCTAACCCAAACCCTAACACTAACACTAACCCTAACCCTAACCCTAACCCTAAATCAAACCCTAAACCTAACCCTAACCCTAACCTTAACCTAACCCTAACCCTAACTGAAACACTAATCCTAAACCTAACCCTAACCCTAATGCTAACCCTAAACCCAATTCAAACTCAAACCCAAACCCTAATCCTAACCCGAACCCAAACCCTAACCCTAACCCTAAACCTAACCCAAAATATAACCCAAACCGAAACCCTAACCCTAAACCTAACCCTAAACCCTAAAGCTAACACTTAACCTAACCATAAACCAAACCTAAACACAAAACTTAACCCTAATCCTAACCCTAAATCTAACCCTAATCCTAGTCCTATCCCTAATCCTAACCCTAACCCTAACCCTAACCTTAACCCTTACCCAAAACCAAACTCTAAACCTAACTGTAATCGGAACCCTAACCCTAACCCTAATCCTAACCCTAACCCTAACCATAACCCTAATCCAACACCTCACCCTAACCCTAACTCTAACCCAAACCCTAACCTAACCCTAACTCTAAACCAAACCCAAACCCTAACCCTAACCCTAACTCTAACCCAACCCCTAACCTAACCCTAATCCTAACCCTAACTCACCCCCTAACTCTAACACTAAGCCAAACCGTAACCCTAACCCTAACCCAAACCATAACCCAAATAATAACCTTAATCCTAACCCTAACACTAACCCTCATCCTTATCCTAACCCTAACCGTAACCCTAACCCTAACCCTAACCCTAATTCTAACCCTAACAGTAACCCTAACCCTAACCCTAACCCTAACCCTAACCCAAACCCTAATCTTAACACAAACATTAACCCTAATACTAACCCTAACCCTAACCCTAACCCAAACCCTAACCTAACCCTAAACCTAACCCTAACTCAAACCCTAACTCTAACACTAACCCAAACCGTAACCCTAACCCAACCCAAACCATAACCCAAATAATAACCCTAATCCTAACCCTAACACTAACCCTCATCCTTATCCTAACCCTAACCCTAACCCTAACCCTAACCCTAATTCTAACACTAACCCTAACCCTAATCCTAACCCTAACCCTAACCCTAACCCAAACCCAAACCCTAATCTTAACACAAACCCTAACCCTAATCCTAACCCTAACCCTAACCCTAACCCAAACCCTAACCCTAACCCTAACCCTAACCCAAACCCTAACCCTAACCCTAACCCTAACCCAAACCCTAACTCTTACCCTAATCCTAACCCTAATGCTAACCCTAAACCTAACCCTAACACTAACCCTAGTCCTAACCCTAACCCTAACCATAAACCTAACCCAAACCTAAACCCTAAACTTTACCCTAATCGTAACTCAAACCCTAACCCTACCCCAATTCCAAACCCTAAACTTTACACTAACCCTAGGCCTAACACTAACCCAAATTCAAACCTAAGGCTAACCCTAACCCAAACCCTAACCCTAATCGTAACAATAACCCTAACACTAACCCTAACCCAAACCCGACACCTAACCCTAACCCTAACTCAAACCCTAACCCTAACCTTAACACTAAACCAAACGCTAATCCTAACCCTAACCGTAACCCTAACCCAAACGTTAACCCTAAACCTAACCCTAAACCAAACCATAACCCTAACCCTAACCCTAACCTTAACCTTTACCCAAACCCAAACTCTAAACCTAACTCTAATCGGAACCCTAACCCTAACCCTAATCCTAACCCTAACCCTAACCATAACCCTAATCCAACACCTCACCCTAACCCTAACTCTAACCCAAACCCTAACCTAACCCTAACTCTAAACCAAACCCAAACCCTAACCCTAACCCTAACTCTAACCCAAACCCTAACCTAACCCTAAACCTAACCCTAACTCAACCCCTAACTCTAACACTAAGCCAAACCGTAACCCTAATCCTAACCCAAACCATAACCCAAATAATAACCCTAATCCTAACCCTAACACTAACCCTCATCCTTATCCTAATCCTAACCGTAACCCTAACCCTAACCCTAACCCTAATTCTAACCCTAACAGTAACCCTAACCCTAACCCTAACCCTAACCCTAACCCAAACCCTAATCTTAACACAAACATTAACCCTAATACTAACCCTAACCCTAACCCTAACCCAAACCCTAACCTAACCCTAAACCTAACGCTAACTGAAACCCTAACTCTAACACTAACCCAAACCGTAACCCTAACCCAACCCAAACCATAACCCAAATAATAACCGTAATCCTAACCCTAACACTAACCCTCATCCTTATCCTAAACCTAACCCTAACCCTAACCCTAACCCTAACCTGAACCCAAACCCTAACCCTAACCCTAACCCTAACCGAAATACTTATCCTAAACCTAACCCTAACCCTAATGCTTACCCTAAACCTAATTCAAACTCAAACATTAACCCTAATACTAACCCTAACCCTAACGCTAACCCTAACCCTAACCTACCCCTAAACCTAACCCTAACTCAAACCCTAACTCTAACACTAACCCAAACCGTAACCCTAACCCAACCCAAACCATAACCCAAATAATAACCCTAATCCTAACCCTAACACTAATCCTCATCCTTATCCTAACCCTAACCCTAACCAAAACCCTAACCCTAATTCTAACACTAACCCTAACCCTAACCCTAACCCTAACCCTAACACTTACCCTAACCATAACCGAAAACTAAACCCAAACCCTATCTCTAATCCTAACCCTAACCCTAACCCTAATCCTAGTCCTAACCCTAACCCTAACCCTAACCTTAACCCTTACCCAAACCCAAACTCTAAACCAAACCTTAATCGGAACCCTAACCCTAACCCTAATCCTAACCCTAACCCTAATCATAGCCCTAATCCAACACCTCACGCTAACCCTAATTCTAACCCAAACCCTAACCTAATCCTAACTCTAAGCCAAACCCAAACCCTAACACTAACCCTAACTCTAAACCAAACCATAACCTAACCCTAAACCTATCCCTAACTCAAACACTAACTCTAACACTAACCCAAACCCTAACCCTAACCCTAACCCAAACCATAACCCAAATAATAACCCTAACCCTAACCCTAACCCGAACCTTAACCCTAACCATAATTCTAACCCTAACCCTAACCCTAACCCTAACCCTAACCCTAACCCAAACCCAAACCCTAATCTTAACACAAACCCTAACCCTAATCCTAACCCTAACCCTAACCCTAACCCAAACCCTAACCCTAACACTAACCCTAACCCTAACCATAACCCTAACCATAACCCTAATCCAACACCTCACCCTAACCCTAACTCTAACCCAAACCCTAACCTAAACCTAACTCTAAACCAAACCCAAACCCTAAACCTAACCCTAACTCTAACCCAAACCCTAACCTAACCCTAAACCTAACCCTAACTCAAACCCTAACTCTAACACTAACCCAAACCGTAACCCTAACCCTAACCCAAACCATAACAAAAATAATAACCCTAATCCTAACCCTAACACTAACCCTCATCTTTATCCTAACCCTAACCCTAACCCTAACCCTAACCCTAATTCTAACCCTAACCCTAACCCTAATCCTAACCCTAACCCTAACCCTAACCCAAACCCAAACCCAAACCCTAATCTTAACACAAACCCTAACCCTAATCCTAACCCTAACCCTAACCCTAACCCAAACCCTAACCCTAATCCTAACCCTAACCCAAACCCTAACCCTAACCCTAACCCTAACCCAAACGCTAACTCTAACCCTAATCCTAACCCTAATGCTAACCCTAAACCTAACCCTAACACTAACCCTAGTCCTAACCCTAACCCTAACCATAAACCTAACCCAAACCTAAACCCTAAACTTTACCCTAATCGTAACTCAAACCCTAACCCTAACCCAAATCCAAACCCTAAACTTTACACTAACCCTAGCCCTAACACTAACCCAAATTCAAACCTAAGGCTAACCCTAACCCAAACCCTATCCCTAATCGTAACAATAACCCTAACACTAAACCTAACCCAAACCCGACACCTAACCCTAACCCTAACCCAAACCCTAACCCTAACCTTAACCCTAAACCAAACGCTAATCCTAACCCTAACCGTAACCCTAACCCAAACGTTAACCCTAAACCTAACCCTAAACCAAACCATAACCCTAACCCTGACCCTAACCCAAACCCAAACCCTAACCCTAACCCTAATCCTAAAACTAATGCTAACCCTAAACCTAACCCTAACCCTAGTCGTAACCTTAACGCTAACCCAAACCCTAACACTAACACTAACCCTAACCCTAACCCTAACCCTAAATCAAACCCTAAACCTAACCCTAACCCTAACCTTAACCTAACAGTAACCCTAACTGAAACACTAATCCTAAACCTAACCCTAACCCTAATGCTAACCCTAAACCCAATTCAAACTCAAACCCTAACCCTAATCCTAACCCGAACCCAAACCCTAACCCTAACCCTAAACCTAACCCAAAATATAACCCAAACCGAAACCCTAACCCTAACCCTAAACCTAACCCTAAACCCTAAAGCTAACACTTAACCTAACCAAAAACCAAACCTAAACACAAACCTTAACCCTAATCCTAACCCTAAACCTAACCCTAATCCTAGTCCTATCCCTAACCCTAACCCTAACCCTAACCCTAACCTTAACCCTTACCCAAAACCAAACTCTAAACCTAACTGTAATCGGAACCCTAACCCTAACCCTAATCCTAACCCTAACCCTAACCATAACCCTAATCCAACACCTCACCCTAACCCTAACTCTAACCCAAACCCTAACCTAACCCTAACTCTA
>CM069532.1:85929687-85932187 GCA_035773235.1 Eospalax fontanierii | reverse complement strand
TATCCCTAACCCTAACCCTAACACTAACCCTAACCCTAAACCTAACAATAACCCTAACCCTAAATCAAACCCTAACCCTAACCCCAACCCTAACCCGAACCCAAACCCTAACCCTAACCCCAACTGAAACACTAATCCTAAATATAACCCTAACCCTAATGCTAACCCTAAACCTAATTCAAACTCAAACCCTAATCCTATTCCTAACCAGAAACCAAACCCTAACCCTAACCCTAAACCTAAGCCAAAACATAACCCAAACTGAAACCCTAACCCTAAATCTAACCCTAACCCTAAACCCTAACCCTAACCCTAATCCTAACCCTAACCCTAACCCTAATCCTAGTCGTAACCCTAACCCTAACCCTAACCCTAACCCTAACCCTAACACTAACCTTAACCGTTACCCAAACCCAAACTCTAAACCTAACTCTAATCGTAACCCTAACCCGAACCCTAATCCTAACCCTAACCCTAACCATAACCCTATCCAACACCTCACCCTAACCCTAACTCTAACCCAAACCCTAACCTAACCCTAACTCTAAACCAAACCCAAACCCTAACCCTAACCCTAAATGTAACCCAAACCTTAACCTAACCCTAAACCTAACCCTAACTCAAACCCTAATTCTAACACTAACCCAAACCCTAACCCTAACACTAACTCAAACCATAACCCAAATAATAACCCTAATCCTAACCCTAAACCTAACCCTCGTGCTTATCCTAACCCTAATCCTAACCCTAACCCTAACCCTAACGCAAACCCTAATCCTAAAACTAACCGTAAGCCATACCCAACCCTAACCCTAACCCAAACCCTAACCCTAACCCTAATCCTAACCCTAATGCTAACCCTAAACCTAACACTAACTCAAACCCTAACTCTAACACTAACCCAAACCCTAACCCTAACACTAACCCAAAACATAACCCAAATAATAACCCTAATCCTAACCCTAAACCTAACCCTCATCCTTATCCTAACCCTAACCCAAACCGTAACCCTAACCGTAACCCAAAACCTAAACCTAACCCTAAACCTAACCCTAAACCTAACCCAAAAACTAACCCTAAACCTAACCCTTAGCCAAACCCTAACCCTAACCCTTATCCTAACCCATACCCAAACCCTAACCCTAACCCTAACCCTAACCCTAACCCAAACCCTAACCCTAACCCTAACCAAAACCCAAACCCTAACCCTAATCCTAACCCTAATGCTCACCCTAAACCTAACTCAAACTCAAACCCTAATTCTAACCCTAAACCTTACCCAAACTCTAACCCTAACCCTAACCCTAACCCTAACCCTAACTCAAAACCTAACCCTAACCCTAACCCTAACCCGACCCCAAACCCTAACCCTAATCCTAAACCTAACCCAAACCCAAAACCTAACCCTAACACTACCCCTAAACCAAACCCTAAATCTAACTCTAACCCTAAACCTAATCCTAACTCTAACCCTAACCCTAACCCTAAACCAAACCCTAACACTAACACTAAGCTTAACCCTAACACTAACACAAACCCTAACCCTAACACTAACCCTAATTCTAACTAAAACCCAAACCCTAACACTAACCCTAACCCAAACCCTAATAATAACCCTAAACCTAAAACTAACCCCTAATCCTAACCCTAACCCTAACCCAAACCCTAACCCTAACCCTAACTGAAACACTAATCCTAAACCTAACCCTAACCCTAATGCTAACCCTAAACCTAATTCAAACTCAAACCCTAACCCTAATTCTAACCCGAACCGAAACCCTACCCCTAACCCTAAACCTAACCCAAACCATACGCCACACCGAAACCCTAACAATAACCCTAACCCTAACCAAAACCCACACCGTAACCCTAACTCTAACCCAAACCCTAACACTAACCCTAATCCTACCCTTAAACCCTAACCCTAACCCTAACCATAACCCAAATCTAAAGCCAAACCCTAACCCTAATCCTAAAACTAACCCTAACCATAACCCTAATCCAACCCCTAACCCTAACCCTCACTCTAACCCAAACCCTAACCTAACCGTAACCCTAACCCAAACCCAAACCCTAACCCTAACCCTAACTCTAACACAAATCCTAACCTAACACTAACCCTAACCCTAACTCAAAACCTAACTCTAACACTAACACAAAATCTAACCCTAACCCAAAACCAAAACCATAACCCAAATACTAACCCTAATCCTAACCCTAACCCTAACACTCATCCTTATCCTAACCCTAACCCTAACCCTTACCGTTTCCGAAACCCAAACCCTAAAACTAACCCTAATTCGAACCCTAACCGTAACCCTAATCCTAACCGTAACCCTAACACTAACCGAACCCCTAACCCTCACCCTAACTCTAACCCAAACGCGAACCCTAAACCTAACCCTTACCCAAATCCTAACCCTAACCCTAACCCTAACCATAACCCAAATCCTAACCCTAACCCTAACCCTAACCCAAACCCTAACCCTAATCCAAACCC
>CM069532.1:85917187-85919687 GCA_035773235.1 Eospalax fontanierii | reverse complement strand
CCCGAACCCAAACCCTAACCCTAACCCTAAACCTAACCCAAAACGTAACCCAAACCGAAACCCTAACCCTAACCCTAACCCTAAACCTAACCCTCATCCTTATCCTAAACCTAACCCTAACCCTAACCCTAACCCTAAACCTAACCCTAATTCTAACCCTAACCCTAACCCTAATCCTAACCCTAAACCTAACCCTAACCCAAACCCTAACCCTAACCGTAACCCAAACCATAACCCTAACCCTAACCCTAACCCTAACCCTAACACTAACCCAAACACTAACCCTAACCCTAATCCTAACCCTAATGCTAACCCTAAACCTAACCCTAACACTAAACCTAGTCCTAATCCTAATCCTAACCCAAACCCTAACCCTAACCCTATCCCGAACCCAAACCCTAACCCTAACCCTAACCCTAACTGAAATACTTATCCTAAACCTAACCTTAACCCTAATGCTAACCCTAAACCTAATTCAAACTCAAACCCTAAACCTAATCATAACCCGAAACCAAACCCTAACCCTAACCCTAAACCTAACAAAAAACATAACCCAAACCGAAACCCTAACCCTAACCCTAAACCTAAACCCTAACCCTAACCCAAACTGAAACCCTAACCGTAACCGTAACACTAAACCCTAACCCTAACACTAACGCTAACCATAACCCAAACCTAAAACCAAACCCTAACCGTAATCCTAACCCTAACCCTAACCCTAATCCTATTCCTAACCCTAACCCTAACCCTAACCCTAACCTTAACCCTTACCCAAACCCAAACTCTAAACCTAACTCTAATCAGAACCCTAACCCTAACCCTAATCCTAACCCTAACCCTAACCATAACCCTAATCCAACACCTCACCCTAACCCTAACTCTAACCCAAACTCTAACCTAACCCTAACTCTAAACCAAACCCAAACCCTAACCCTAACCCTAACTCTAACCCAAACCCTAACATAACCCTAAATATAACCCTAACTCAAACCCTAACTCTAACACTAACCCAAACCCTAACCCTAACACTAACACAAACCATAACCCAAATAATAACCCTAATCCTAAACCCAACCCTAACCCTCATCCTTATCCTAACCCTAACCCTAACCCTAACCCTAACCCAAAACCAAACACTAATCTTAACGCAAACCCTAACCCTAATCGTAACTCTAACACTAATCCTAACCCTAACCCTCATCCTTATCCTAACCCTAACCCTAACCATAACCCTAACCCAAACCCAAACCCTAATCCTAACCCTAATGCTAACCCTAAACCTAACCCTAACACTAACCCTAGTCCTAACCCTAACCCTAACCCAAACCCTAACACTAACCCTAACCCTAACCCTAACCCTAAATCAAACCCTAACCCAAACCCTAACCCTAACCTGATCCCAAACCCTAACCCTAACCCTACCCCTAACTGAAACACTAATCCTAAACCTAACCCTAACCCTAATGCTAACCCTAAACCTAATTCAAACTCAAACCCTTACCCTAATCCTAACCCGAACCCCAACCCTAACCCTAACCCTAAACCTAACAAAAAACATAACCGAATCCGAAACCCTAACCCTAAATCTAACATTAACCCTAAACCCTATCCCTAACAGTAACCCTAAACATAACCCAACCCTAAACCAAAACCCTAACCCTAATCCTAACCCTAAACCTAACCCTAATCCTAGTCCTTACCCTAACCCTAACCCTAACCCTAACCCTAACCTTAACGCTGACCCAAAACCAAACTCTAAACCTAACTCTAATCGGAACACTAACCCTAACCCTAATACCAACCCTAACCCTAACCATAACCCTAATCAAACACCTCACCCTAACCCTAACTCTAACCCAAACCCTAACCTAAAACTAACTTTAAACCAAACCAAACCCTAACCCTAACCCTAATTCTAACCCAAACCCTAACATAACCCTAAATATAACCCTAACTCAAACCCTAACTCTAACACTAACCCAAACCCTAACCCTAACACTAACACAAACCATAACCCAAATAATAACCCTAATCCTAAACCTAACCCTAACCCTCATCCTTATCCTAACCCTAACCCTAACCCTAACCCTAACCCAAAACCAAACACTAATCTTAACGCAAACCCTAACCCTAATCGTAACTCTAACACTAATCCTAACCCTAACCCTAACCCTCATCCTTATCCTAACCCTAACCCTAACCATAACCCTAACCCAAACCCAAACCCTAATCCTAACCCTAATGCTAACCCTAAACCTAACCCTAACACTAACCCTAGTCCTAACCCTAACCCTAACCCAAACCCTAACACTAACCCTAACCCTAACCCTAACCCTAAATCAAACCCTAACCCAAAACCTAACCCTAACCTGATCCCAAACCCTAACCCTAACCCTACCCCTAACTGAAACACCAATCCTAAACCTAACCCTAACCCTAATGCTAACCCTAAATCTAATTCAAACTCAAACTCAAACTCAAATCCTAACCCGAACCCAAA
>CM069532.1:85907187-85912187 GCA_035773235.1 Eospalax fontanierii | reverse complement strand
TAATCCTAACCCTAACCCTAACTCTAACCCTAACCCAAATCCTAACCCTAACCCAAACCCAAACCCAAACCCAAGTCCTAACCATAACCCTAAAGTTAACCCTAACCATAACCCTAACCCTAACCCTAACGCTAAACCTAACCATAACCCTAACCCTAACCCTAAACCTAACCAAACCTGAACCCTAACCCAAACCCTAATCCTAACACTAACCCTAATACTAACCCTAAACAAAAACCTAAACCCTAACCCTACTCCTAACCCTAACCCTAACCCTAACCCAAATCCAAACCCTACTCTTAATACAAACCCTACCCCTAATCCTAACTCTAATCCTAACCCTAACCCTAACCCTAATCCTAACCCTAACCCTAACCCAAACCCTAACCCTAACCCTAACCCTAACCCTAACCCTAACCAAAACCCTAAACCTAACCCTAATCCTAACCGTAACCCTAACCCTAACCCTAAACCTAACCCTATCCCAAACCCTAACCCAAACCCAAACCCTAACCCTAACCCTAACGCTAACCCTAACCATAACCCTAACCCTAATCGTAATGCTAAACCTAACCATAACCCTAACCCTAACCCTAAACCTAACCAAACCTAAACCCTAACCGAAACCCTAACCCTAACCCTAACCCTAACCCTCATCCTTATCCTAACCCTAACCCTAACCCTAACCCTAACCCTAACCCTAACCCTAACCCTAATTCTAACCCTAACGCTAAACCTAAACCTAACCCTAACCCTAACCCTAACCCAAACCCTAACCCTAACCGTAACCCTATCCCAAACCCTAACCCTAACCCTAACCCTAACCCTAACCCTAACCCAAACCCTAACCCTAACCCTAATCCTAACCCTAATGCTAACTCTAAACCTAACCCTAACACTAACCCTAGTCCTAACCCTAATCCTAACCCAAACCCTAAACCTAACCCTAACCCGAACCCAAACCCTAACCCTAACCCTAACCCTAACCCTAACCCTAAACCCTAACCCTAACCTAACCATAACCATAACCAAAACCTAACCCCAAACCCTAACCCTAATCCTAACCCTAACCCTAATCCTAGTCCTAACCCTAATCCTAACCCTAACCCTAACCTTAACACTTACCCAAACCCAAACTCTAAACCTAACTCTAATCGGAACCCTAACCCTAACCCTAATCCTAACCCTAACCCTAACTATAACCCTAATCCAACACCTCACCCTAACCCTAACTCTAACCCGAACACTAACCTAACCCTAACTCTAAACCAAACCCAAACCCTAACCCTAACCCTAACTCTAACCCAAACCCTAACATAACCCTAAACCTAACCCTAACTCAAACCCTAACTCTAACACTAACCCAAACCCTAACCCTAACACTAACCCAAACCATAAACCAATTAATACCCTAATCCTAACCCTAACCCTAACCGTAATGCTAAACCTAACCATAACCCTAACCCTAACCCTAATCCTAACCAAACCTAATCCCTAACCGAAACCCTAACCCTAACCCTAACCCTAACCCTCATCCTTATCCTAACCCTAACCCAAACCCTAACCCTAATCCTAACCCTAACCCTAACCCTAACCCAAACCCGAACCCTAACCATAACCCTAACCCAAACCCTAACCCTATCCCTAACCCTAACCCAAACCCTAACCTTAACCCTAAACCAAACCCTAATCCTAATACTAATACTAACCATAACCGAAAACCTAAACCCTAACCCTACTCCTAACCCTAACCCTAACCCTTACCGTTAACCAAACGCAAACCCTAAAACTAACCCTAATCCAAACCCTAACCCTAACCCTAATCCTAACCGTAACCCTAACCCTAACCCAACCCCTAACCCTCACCATAACTCTAAACTAACCCGAACCCTAACCCTAACCCTAACCCAAATCCTAACCCTAACCCTAACCCTAACCCTAACCCAAATCCTAACCCTAACCCAAACCCAAACCCAAACCCAAGTCCTAACCCTAACCCTAAAGTTAACCCTAACCATAACCCTAACCCTAACCCTAACGCTAAACCTAACCATAACCCTAAACCTAACCCTAAACCTAACCAAACCTGAACCCTAACCCAAACCCTAATCCTAACACTAACCCTAACACTAACCCTAAACAAAAACCTAAACCGTAACCCTACTCCTAACCCTAACCCTAACCCTAACCCAAATCCAAACCCTAATCTTAATACAAACCCTAACCCTAATCCTCACTCTAATCCTAACCCTAACCCAAACCCTAATCCTAACCCTAACCCTAACCCAAACCCTAACCATAACCCTAACCCTAACCCTAACCAAAACCCTAAACCTAACCCTAATCCTAACCGTAACCCTAACCCTAACCCTAAAACTAACCCTATCCCAAACCCTAACAAAAACCCAAACCCTAACCCTAACCCTAACGCTAACCCTAACCATAACCCTAACCCTAACCGTAATGCTAAACCTAACCATAACCCTAACCCTAACCCTAAACCTAACCAAACCTAAACCCTAACCGAAACCCTAACCCTAACCCTAACCCTAACCCTCATCCTTATCCTAACCCTAACCCTAACCCTAACCCTAACCCTAATTCTAACCCTAACGCTAAACCTAAACCTAACCCTAACCCTAACCCTAACCCAAATCCTAACCCTAACCCTAACCCTATCCCAAACCCTAACCCTAACCCTAACCCTAACCCTAACCCTAACCCAAACCCTAACCCTAACCCTAATCCTAACCCTAATGCTAACTCTAAACCTAACCCTAACACTAACCCTAGTCCTAACCCTAATCCCAACCCAAACCCTAACCCTAAACCGAACCCAAACCCTAACCCTAACCCTAACCCTAACTGAAATACTTATCCTAAACCTAACCCTAACCCTAATTCTAATCCTAAACCTAATTCAAACTCAAACCCTAACCCTAATCATAACCGGAAACCAAACCCTAACCCTAAACCTAACCCAAAACATAACCCAAACCGAAACCCTAAACCTAACCCTAACCCTAACCCTAAACCCTAACCCTAACCTAAACCTAACCATAACCCAAACCTAAGCCCAAAACCTAACCCTAATCCTAACCCTAACCCTAACCCTAATACTAGTCCTAACCCTAAGCCTAACCCTAACCCTAGCCCTCACCTTAACCCTTACCCAAACCCAAACTCTAAACCTAACTCTAATCGGAACCCTAACCCTAACCCTAATCCTAACCCTAACCCTAACTATAACCCTAATCCAACACCTCACCCTAACCCTAACTCTAACCCAAACCCTAAACTAACCCTAACTCTAAACCAAACCCAAACCCTAACCCTAACCCTAACTCTAACACTAACCCAAACGCTAACCCTAACACTAACCCAAACCATAACCCAAATAAATACCCTAATCCTAACCCTAATCCTAATACTCATCCTTATCCTAAACCTAACCCTAACCCTAACCCTACCCCTAACCCTAACCCTAACCCTAACCATAACCCAAACCCAAACCCTAATCTTAACACAAACCCTAACCGTAATCCTAACTCTAACACTAACCCTAACCCAAACCCTAACCCTAACCCTAACTCTAACCCAAATCCTAACCCTAACCCTAACCCAAACCCTAAACCTAACCCTAATCCTAACCCTAATGCTAACCCTAAACCTAACCCTAACACTAACCCTACTCCTAACCCTAACCCTAACCCAAACCCTAACACTAACCCTAACCCTAACCCTAACCCTAACCCTAAATCAAACCCTAACCCAAAACCTAACCCTAACCTGATCCCAAACCCTAACCCTAACCCTACCCCTAACTGAAACACTAAATGTAAACCTAACCCTAACCCTAATGCTAACCCTAAACCTAATTCAAACTCAAACCCTAACCCTATTCCTAACCCGAACCCAAACCCTAACCGTAAACCTAAACCTAAACCAAAACATAACCCAAACCGAAACCCTAACCCTTAATCTAAACTTAACCCTAAACCCTAACCCTAACACTAAACCTAAACATAACCCGAACCTAAACCCAAATCCTAACCCTAATCCTAACACTAAACCTAACCCTAATCCTAGTCCTAACCCTAACCCTAACCCTAACCCTAACCCTAACCTTAACCCTTACCCAAACCCAAACTCTAAACGTAACTCTAATCCGAACCCTAACCCTAACCCTAATCCCAACCCTAACCCTAACCATAACGCTAATCCAACACCTCACCCTATACCTAACTCTAACCCAAACCCTAACCTAAAACTAACTCTAAACCAAACCCAAACCCGAACCCTAACACTAATTCTTACCTAAAGCCTAACCTAACAGTAAACCTAACCCTAACTCAAACCCTAACTCTAACACTAACCCAAACCCTAACCCTAACACTAACCTAATCCATAACCCAAATACTAACCCTAATCCTAACCCTAACCCTAACCCTCATCCTTATCCTAACCCGAACCCTAAACTTTACCCTTACCCAAACCCAATCCCTTAAACTAACCCTAATCCGATCCCTAACCATAACCCTAATCTTAACCGTAACCCTATCCCTAACCCAAACCCTAACCCTCACCCTAACTCTAACCCAAATCCGGAACCTAACCCTAGCCCTAACCCAAATCCTAACCCTAACCCTAACCCTAACCCTAACCAAAACCCTAACCCTAATCCAAACCCTAACCCAAAACCAAACCCTAACCCTAACCCTAAACTTAACCCAAACCCTAACCCTAACCCTAACCCTAAACCTAACCATAACCCTAACCCTAACCATAAACCTAACCCAAAACTAAACCCTAAACTTTAGGCTAATCGTAACTCAAACCCTAACCCTAACCCAAATCCATCCCTAAAATTTACACTAACCCTAGCACTAACACTAACCCAAATTCAAACCTAAGCCTAACCCTAACCCAAACCCTAACCTAATCCTAACCCTAACCCTAACCCTAACCCTAACCCTCACCCTAACCCAAACTCGAACCCT
>CM069532.1:85889687-85899687 GCA_035773235.1 Eospalax fontanierii | reverse complement strand
ACAACCCTAACCCTAACCATAACCCTAATCCAACACCTCACCCTAACCCTAACTCTAACCCAAACCCTAACCTAAAACTAACTCTAAACCAAACCCAAACCCTAACCCTAACCCTAATTCTAACCCAAAACCTAACCTAACAGTAAACCTAACCCTAACTCAAACCCTAACTCTAACACTAACCCAAACCTAACTCTAACCCTAACCCAAACCATATCCCAAATAATAACCCTAATCCTAACCCTAACCCTCATCCTTATCCTAACCCTAACCCTAACCCTAACCCTAATTCTAACCCTAACCCTAACCCTAACCCAAAACCTAACCCTAACCCTAACCCTAACCCTAACCCTAATGCCAACCCTAACCCTAACCATAACCCTAATCCAACAACTCACCCTAACTCTAACTCTAACACAAACCCTAACCTAACAGTAAACCTAACCCTAACTCAAAACTTACCTCTAACACTAACCCAAAACCTAACCCTAACACAAATCTAAACCATAACCCAAATACTAACCCTAATCCTAACCCTAACCCTAACCCTCAACCTTATCCTAACCCGAACCCTAACCCTTACCCTTACCCAAACCCAAACCCTAAAACTAACCCTAATCCGAACCCTAACCATAACCCTAATCCTAACCATAACCCTAACCCTAACCCAAACCCTAACCCTCACCCTAACTCTAACCCAAACCCGAAACCTAACCCTAACCCTAACCCAAATCCTAACCCTAACCCTAACCCTAACCCTAACCAAAACCCTAACCCTAATCCAAACCCTAACCCAAAACCAAACCCTAACCGTAACCCTAAACTTAACCCAAACCCTAAACCTAACCCTAACCCTAAACCTAACCATAACCATAACCCTAATCATAAACCTAACCCAAAACTAAACCTTAAACTTTACGCTAATCGTAACTCAAACCCTAACCCTAACCCAAATCCAAACCCTAAACTTTACACTAACCCTAGCCCTAACACTAACCCAAATTCAAACCTAAGCCTAACCCTAACCCAAACCCTAACCTAATCCTAACCCTAACCCTAACCCTAACCCTAACCCAAACCCGAACCCTAACCATAACCCTAACCCTAACCCTAACCCTAACCCTAACCCAAACCCTAACCTGAACCCTAAACCAAACCCTAATCCTAACACTAACACTAACCCTAACCGAAAACATAAACCCTAACCCTACTCCTAACCCTAACCCTAACCCTTACCCTTACCCAAACACAAACCATAAAACTAACCCTAATCCAAACCCTAACCCTAACCCTAACCCTAACCCTAACCCTAACCCAAAACGTAACCCAAACCGAGACCCTAACCCTAACCCTAACCCTAACCCTCATCCTTATCCTAACCCTAACCCTAACTCTAAGCCAAACCCAAACCCTAACACTAACCCTAACTCTAAACCAAACCATAACCTAACCCTAAACCTATCCCTAACTCAAACACTAACTCTAACACTAACCCTAACCCTAACCCTAACCCTAACCCTAACCCTAATCCAAACCCTAACCCTAACCCTAATCCTAACCGTAACCCTAACCCTAACCCAAACCCTAACCCTCAACATAACTCTAACCCAAACCCGAACCCTAACCTAACCCTAACCCAAATCCTAACCCTAACCCTAACCCTAACCCTAACCCAAATCCTAACCCTAACCCAAACCCTAACCCAAACCCAAATCCTAAGCCTAACCCTAAAGCTAACACTAACCATAACCCTAACCCTAACCCTAACGCTAAACCTAAGCATAACCCTAACCCTAACCCTAAACCTAATCAAACATAAACCCTAACCCAAACCCTAATCCTAACACTAACCCTAACACTAACCCTAACCAAAAACCTAAACCCTAACCCTACTCCTAACCCTAACCCTAACCCTAACCCAACCCCAAACCCTAATCTTAATACAAACCCTAACCCTAGTCCTAACTCTAACCCTAACCCTAACCCAAACCCTAACCCTAAACCTAACACTAACCCTAACCATAACCCTGTCCCTAACCGTAATGCTAAACCTAACCATAACCCTAACCCTAACCCTAAACCTAACCAAACCTAAACCCTAACCGAAACCCTAATCCTAACCCTAACCCTAACCCTAACCCTAAAACTAACCCTACCCGAAAACCAATACCCTAACCCTACTCCTAACCCTAACCCTAACCCTAACACAAACCCTAACCCTAAACGTAAACTTAACCCAAACCCTAACCCTAACCCTAACCCAAACCCAAACCGTAACCCTAACCCAAACGCGAACCCTAACCCCAACCGTAACCCTAACCCAAAACTTAAACCTAACCCTAACCGTAATGCTAAACCTAACCAAAACCCTAACCCTAATCCTAACCCAAACCCTAAACCTAACCGTAAACAAAACCCTAAACCTAACCCTAATCCTAACCCTAACCCCTTACCCTAACCCTAACCCTAGCCCTAACCCAAACCCTAACCCAAACGCAAACCCTAACCCTAACCCTAACGCTAACCCTAACCATAACCCTAACCCTAACCGTAATGCTAAACCTAACCATAACCCTAACCCTAACACTAAACATAACCAAACCTAAACCCTAACCAAAACCCTAATCCTAACCCTAAACCTAAAACTAACCCTACCCGAAAACCTAAACCCTAACCCTACTCCTAACCCTAACCCTAACCCTAACACAAACCCGAACCCTAAACGTAAACTTAACCCAAACCCTAACCCTAACCCTAACCCAAACCCAAACCCTAATCTGAACACAAACCCTAACCCTAATCCTAACCCTAACTGTAACCCTAACCCAAACCCTAACCCTAACCCTAACCGTAACCCTAATCCAAACCCTAAACCTAACCCTAACACTAACCCTAAACCTAACCCAAACCCTAACCCTAACCCTAATCCTAACCCTAATGCTAACCCTAAACCTAACCCTAA
This sequence comes from Eospalax fontanierii, assembly GCA_035773235.1. Taxonomy (NCBI): domain Eukaryota; kingdom Metazoa; phylum Chordata; class Mammalia; order Rodentia; family Spalacidae; genus Eospalax; species Eospalax fontanierii. Next base: position 85,896,725 of record CM069532.1, on the reverse strand, counting down.
CACTAACCCTAGTCCTAACCCTAACCCTAACCCAAACCCTAACACTAACACTAACCCTAACCCTAACCCTAAATCAAACCCTAAACCGAACCCTAACCCTAACCTTAACCCTAACCCTAACCCTAACTGAAACACTAATCCTAACCCTAACCCTAACCCTAACCCTAACCCTAAACCTAATTCAAACTCAAACCCTAACCCTAATCCTAACCCGAACCCAAACCCTAACCCTAACCCTAAACCTAACCCAAAACGTAACCCAAACCGAAAACCTATCCCTAACCCTAACCCTAACCCTCAACCTTATCCTAACCCTAACCCTAACCCAAACCCTAACCCTAACCCTAATTCTAACCCTAACTCTAACCCTAATCCTAACCCTAACACTAACCCTAACCCAAACCCTAACCCTAACCCTAAACCTATCCCAAACCCTAACCATAACCCTAACCCTAACCCTAACCCTAACCCTAAACCTAACCCAAAACGTAACCCAAACCGAAACCCTAACCCCAACCCTAACCCTAACCCTCATCCTTATCCTAACCCTAACCCTAACCGTAACCCTAACCCTAATTCTAACCCTACCCTAACCCTAATCCTAACCCTAACCCTAAACCTAACCCAAACCCTAACCCTAACCCTAACCCTATCCCAAACCCTAACCCTAAACTTAACCCTAACCCTAACCCTAACCGCAACCCAAACCCTAACCCTAACCCTAATCCTAACCCTAATCCTAACCCAAACCCTAAACCTAACCCTAACCCGAACCCAAACCCTAACCCTTACCCTAACACTAAGTGAAATCCTTAACCTAAACCTAACCCTAACCCTAATGCTAACCCTAAACCTACCTCATACCCTAACCCTAATCATAACCCGAAACCAACCCCTAACCCTAACACTAAACCTAACCCAAAACATAACCCAAACCGAAACCCTAACCCTAACCCTAACCCTAACCCTAAACCCTAACCCTAAAATAACCCTAACCATAACCCAAACCTAACCCCAAACCCTAACCCTAATCCTAACCCTAACCCTAACCCTAATCCTAGTCCTAACCCTAACCCTAACCCTAACCCTATCCCTAACCTTAACCCTTACCCAAACCCAAACTCTAAACCTAACTCTAATCGGAACCCTAACCCTTACCCTAATCCTAACCCTAACCCTAACTATAACCCTAATCCAACACCTCACCCTAACCCTAACTTTAACACAAACCCTAACCTAACCCTAACTCTAAACCAAACCCTAACCCTAACCCTAACCCTAACTCTAACACTAACCTAAACCTTAACACTAACCCAAACCATAACCCAAATAATAACCCTAACCCTAACCCTAACCCAAACCCAAACCCTAATCTTAACACAAACCCTAACCCTAATCCTAACTCTAACACTAACCCTAACCCAAACCCTAACCCTAACCCTAACCCTAATCCAAATCCTAACCCTAACCCTAACCCAAACCCTAAACCTAACCCTAATCCTAACCCTAATGCTAACCCTAATCCTAACCCTAACACTAACCCTACTCCTAACCCTAACCCTAACCCAAACCCTAACCATAACCCTAACCCTAACCCTAACCCTAAATCAAACCCGAACCCAAACCCTAACCCTAACCTGATCCCAAAACCTAACCCTAACCCTACCCCTAACTGAAACACTAATCGTAAACCTAACCCTAACCCTAATGCTAACCCTAAACCTAATTCAAACTCAAACCCTAACCCTATTCCTAACCCAAACCCAAACCCTAACCCTAACCCTAAACCTAAACCAAAACATAACCCAAACCGAAACCCTATCCCTAAATCTAAACTTAACCCTAAACCCTAACCCTAACACTAAACCTAAACATAACCCAAACCTAAACCCAAACCCTAACCCTAATCCTAACCCTAACCCTAACCCTAATCCTGGTCCTAACCCTAACCCTAACCCTAACCCTAACCCTAACCTTAACCCTTACCCAAACCCAAAGTCTAAACCTAACTCTAATCGGAAACCTAACCCTAACCCTAAACTTAACCCTAACCCTAGCCCTAACCATAACCCTAATCCAACACCTCACCCTAACCCTAACTCTAACCCAAACCCTAACATAAAACTTACTCTAAACGAAACCCAAACCCTAACCCTAACCCTAATTCTAACCCAAACCCTAACCTAACAGTAAATCTAACCCTAACTCAAACCCTAACTCTAACACTAACCCAAACCCTAACTCTAAACCTAACCCAAACCATATCCCAAATAATAACCCTAATCCTAACCCTAACCCTCATCCTTATCCTAACCCTAAACCTAACCCTATCCCTAACCCTAATTCTAACCCTAACCCTAACCCCTAATCTTAACACAAACCCTAACCCTAATCCTAACTCTAACACTAACCCTAAACCAAACCCTAACCCTAACCCTAACCATAACCCTAATCCAACACCTCACCCTAACCCTAACTCTAACCCAAACCCTTACCTAAAACTAACTCTTAACCAAACCCAAACCCTAACCCTTACCCTAATTCTAACCTAAACCCTAACCTAACAGTAAACCTAACCCTAATTCAAAACCTAACTCTAACACTAACCCAAACGCTAACCCTTACACATAACTAAACCATAATCCAAATACTAACCCTAATCCTAACCCTAACCCTAACCCTTATCCTTATCCTAACCCGAACCTTAACCCTTACCCTTACCCAAACCCAAACCCTAAAACTATCCCTAATCCGAACCCTAACCATAACCCTAATCCTAACCATAACCCTAACCCTAACCCAAACCCTAACCCTCACCCTAACTCTAACCCAAACCCGAAACCTAACCCTAACCCTAACCCAAATCCTAACCCTAACCCTAACCCTATCCCTAACCAAAACCCTAACCCTAATCCAAACCCTAACCCAAAACCAAACCCTAACACTAACCCTAAACTTAACCCAAACCCTAACACTAACCCTAAGCCTAAACCTAACCATTACCCTAACCCTAACCATAAACCTAACCCAAAACTAAACCCTAAATTTTACGCTAATCGTAACTCAAACCCTAACCCTAACCCAAATCCAAACCCTAAACTTTACACTAACCCTAGCCCTAACACTAACCCAAATTCAAACCTAAGCCTAACCCTAACCCAAACCCAAACCCTAATCCTAACCCTAACCCTAACCCTAACCCTAACCCAAACCCGAACCCTAACCATAACCCTAACCCAAATCCAAACCCTAACCCTAACCCTAACCCTAACTCAAATCCTAATCCTAACCCAAACCCAAATCCTAACCCTAACCCTAACACTAACCCTAACCAAAAACCTAAACCCTAACCCTACTCCTAACCCTAACCCTAACCCTAACCCAAACCCAAACCCTAATCTGAATACAAACCCTAAACCTAATCCTAACTCTAACCCTAACCCTAACCCAAAGCCTAATCCTAACCCTAACCCTAACCCAAACCCTAACCCTAACCCTAACCCTAACCCTATCCAAAACCCTAAACCTAACCCTAATCCGAACCCTAACCCTAACCCTAACCCTAACCCAAACCCTAACCCAAAACCAAACCCTAACCCTAACCCTAACGCTAACCCTAACCATAACCCTAACCCTAACCGTAATGCTAAACCTAACCATAACCCTAACCCTAACCCTAAACCTAACCAAACATAAACCCTAACCGAAACCCTAATCCTAACCCTAACCCTAAAACTAACCCTAACCGAAAACCTAAACCCTAACCCTACTCCTAACCCTAACCCTAAACCTAACACAAACCCTAACCCTAAACGTAAACTTAACCCAAACCCTAACCCTAACCCTAACCCTAACCAAAACCCTAATCTGAACACAAACCCTAAGTCTAAACCCAACCCTAACCGTAACCCTAAACCAAACGCTAACCCTAACCCTAACCGTAACCCTAACCCAAACCCTAAACCTAACCCTAACCCTAACCCTAACCCTAACCCTAAACCTAACCCAAACCCTAACCCTAACCCTAATCCTAACCCTAATGCTAACCCTTAACCTAACCCTAACACTAACCCTAGTCCGAACCCTAACCCTAACCCAAACCCTAACACTAACCCTAACCCTAAACCTAACCCTAAATCAAACCCTAAACCTAACCCTAACCCTAACCTTAAACCTAACCCTAACCCTAACTGAAACACTAATCCTAAACCTAACCCTAACACTAATGCTAACACTAAATCTAATTCAAACTCAAACCCTAATCCTAATCCTAACCCGAACCCAAACCCTAACCCTAACCCTAAACCTAACCCAAAAAGTAACCCAAACAGAAACCCTAACCCTAATCCTAACTCTAACCCTCATCCTTATCCTAACCCTAACCCTAACCCTAACCCTAACCCTAATTCTAACCCTAACCCTAATTCTAACCCTAACCCTAACCCTAACCCAAACCCTAACCCTAACCCTTACCCTATCCAGAATCCTAACACTAACCCTAACCCTTACCGTAACCCTAACCCTTACCGTAACCCTAACCCTAACCCAAACCCTAACCCTGACCCTAATCCTAACCCTAATGCTAACCCTAAACCTAACCCTAACACTAACCCTAGTCCTAACCCTAATCCTAACCCAAACCCTAACCCTAACCCTAACCCGAACCCAAACCCTAACCCTAACCCTAACCCTAACTGAAATACTTATCCTAAATCTAACCCTAACCCTAATGCTAACCCTAAACCTAATTCAAACTCAAACCCTAACCCTAATCATAACCCGAAACCAAACCCTAACCCTAACCCTAACCCTAACCCTAAACCCTAACCCTAACCTAACCCTAACCATAACCCAAACCTAACACCAAACCCTAACCCTAATCCTAACCCTAACCCTAACCCTAATCCTAGTCCTAACCCTAAACCTAACCCTAACCCTAGCCCTAACCTTAACCCTTACCCAAACCCAGACTCTAAACCTAACTCTAATCAGAACCCTAACCCTAACCCTAAGCCTAACCCTCACGCTAACCCTCATCCTTATCCTAACCCTAAACCTAACCCTAACCCTAACCCTAACCCTAACCCTAACCCTAACCCTAACCCTAATTCTAACCCTAACCATAGCCCTAATCCAACACCTCACCGTAACCCTAACTCTAACACAAACCCTAACCTAAAACTAACTCTAAACCAAACCCAAACCCTAACCCTAACCCTAATTCTAACCCAAACCCTAACCTAACAGTAAACCTAACCCTAACTCAAAACCTAACTCTAACACTAACCGAAACCCTAACCCTAACGCAAACCTAAACCATAACCGAAATACTAACCCTAATCCTAACCCTAACCCTAACCCTCATCCTTATCCTAACCCGAACCCTAACCCTTACCCTTACCCAAACCCAAACACTAAAACTAACCCTAATTCGAACCCTAACCATAACCCTAATCCTAACCGTAACCCTAACCCTAACCCAAACCCTGACCCTCACCCTAAGTCTAACCCAAACCCCAAACCTAAACCCAACCCTAACCCAAATCCTAACCCTAACGCTAACCCTAACCCTAACCAAAACCCTAACCCAAAACCAAACCCTACCCTAACCCTAAACTTAACCCAAACCCTAACCCTAACCCTAACCCCAAACCTGACCATAACCCTAACCCTAACCGTAAACCTAACCCAAAACTAAACACTAAACTTTACGCTAATCGTAACTCAAACCCTAACCCTAAACCAAATCCAAACCCAAAACTATACACTAACCCTAGCCCTAACACTAACCCAAATTCAAACCTAAGCCTAACCCTAACCCAAACCCTAACCCTAATCCTAACCCTAACCCTAACCCTAACCCTAACCCAAACCCGAACCCTAACCATAACCCTAACCCAAACCCAAACCCTAACCCTAACCCTAACCCAAACCCTAACCTTAACCCTAAACCAAACTCTAAAACTAACACTAACACTAACCCTAACCGAAAACCTAAACCCTAACCCTACTCCTAACCCGAACCCTAACCCTTACCCTTACCCAAACGCAAACCCTAAAACTACCCCTAATCCAAACCCTAACCCTACCCCTAATCCTAACCGTACCCCTAAACCTAACCCACCCCCTAACCCTCACCATAACTCTAACCCAAACCCGAACCCTAACCCTAACCCTAACCCAAAACCTAACCCTAACCCAAACCCTAACCCAAACCCAAACCCTAACGCTAACCCTAAAGCTAACTCTAACCATAACCCTAACCCTAACCCTAACGCTAAACCTAACCATAACCCTAACCCTAAACCTAAACCTAACCAAACCTAAACCCTAAACCAAACCCTAATCCTAACACTAACCCTAACACTAACCCTAACCAAAAACCTAAACCCTAACCCTACTCCTAACCCTAACCCTAACCCTAACCCTAACCCTAACCCTAACCCTAACCCTAACCCTAAACCTAACCCTAACCCAAACCCTAACGCTAACCCTAACGCAAACCATATCCCAAATAATAACCCTAATCCTAACCCTAACCCTCATCCTTATCCTAACCCTAAACCTAACCCTAACCCTAACCCTAATTCTAACCCTAACCCTAACCCAAACCCAAAACCTAACCCTACCCCTACCCCTAACCCTAATCCCAACACTAACCCTAACCATAACCCTAATCCAACACCTCACCCTAACCCTAACCCTAACCCTAACCCTAAACCTAACCCTAACCCTAACCCAAACCCTAACCCAAAACCAAACCCTAACCCTAACCCTAATCCTAACAGTAATGCTAACCCTAAACCCTAACCCTACTCCTAACCCTAACCCTAACCCTAACCCAAACCCAAACCCTAATCTTAATACAAACCCTAAACCTAATCCTAACTCTAACCCTAACCCTAACCCAAACCCTAATCCTAACCCTAACCCTAACCCAAACACTAACCCTAACCCTAACCCTAACCAAAACCCTAAACCTAACCCTAATTCGAACCCTAACCCTAACCCTAACCCTAACCCTAACCCTAACCCTAA
>CM069532.1:85884687-85887187 GCA_035773235.1 Eospalax fontanierii | reverse complement strand
AACCCTAACCCAAACCCTAACCTAACCCTAACTCTAAACGAAACCCAAACCCTAACCCTAACCCTAACTCTAACCCAAACCCTAACCTAACCCTAAACCTAACCCTAACTCAAACCCTAACTCTAACACTAACCCAAACCCTAACCCTAACCCTAACGCAAACCATAAACCAAATAATAACCCTAATCCTAACCCTAACGTTAACCCTCATCCTTATCCTAACCCTAAACCTAACCCTAACCTTAACACTAACCCTAATTCTAATACTAACCCTAACCCTACCCCTAACCCTAACCCTAACCATAACTCAAACCCAAACCCTAATCTTAACATAAAACCTAACCCTAATCCTAACCCTAACCGTAACCCTAACCCTAACCCAAAGCCAAACCCTAACCCTAATCCTAATCCTAACCCAAACCCTAACCCTAACCCTAACCCTAATCCTAAGCCAAAACCTAACCCTAACCCTAACCCTAACCCAAACCCTAACCCTAACCCTAACCCTAACCCTAACCCAAACCCTAACCCTAACCCTAACTGAAACACTTATCCTAAACCTAACCCTAACCCTAATGCTAACCCAAAACCTAATTCAAACTCAAACCCTAACCCTAACCCTAACCCTAACACTAACCCTAACCCTAATCCTAACCCTAACCCTAACCCTAATCCTAGTCCTAACCCTACCCCTACCCCTACCCCTAACCCTAACCTTAACCCTTACCGAAACCCAAACTCTAAACCTAACTCTAATCGGACCCCTAACCCTAACCCTAATGCTAACCCTAAACCTAACCATAACCCTAATCCAAAACCTCACCCTAACCCTAACTCTTACCCAAACCCTAACCTAACCCTAACACTAAACCAAACCCAAACCCTAACCCTAACCCTAACTCTAACCCAAACCCTAACCTAACCCTAAACCTAACCCTAACTCTAACACTAACCTAAACCCTAACCCTAACACTAACCCAAACCATAACCCAAATAATAACCCTAATCCTAACCCTAACCCTAACCCTCATCCTTATTCTAACTCTAACCCTAACCGTAAACCTAACCCCAACCCTAATTCTAACCCTAACCTTAACCCTAACCCTAACCCTAACCCTAACACAAACCCAAACACTAATCTTAACACAAACCCTAACGCTAATCCTAACCCTAACCCTAACCCTCACCCAAATCCTAACCCTAACCATAACCCTAAACGAAACCCTAACCCTAACCCGAACCGTAACCCTAACCCAAACCCTAACCCTAACCCTAATCCTAACCCTAATGCTAACCCTAAACTTAACACTAACACTAACCCTAGTCCTAACCCTAACCCTAACCCAAACCCTAACACTAACCCTAAACTTAACCCTAGTCCTAACACTAACCCTAACCCTAACCCTAACCCTAATCCTAACCCTAACCCAAACCCTAACCCTAACCCTAAGCCTAACTGAAACCCTAATCCTAAACCTAACCCTAACCCTAATACTAACCCTAAACCTAATCCAAACTCAAACCTTAACCCTATTCCTAACCCGAACCCAAACCTTAACCCGAACCCTAAACCTAACCCTAACCCTATTCCTAACCCTAACCCTAACCAAAACCTTAACCCTAATCCAAACCCTAACCCAAAACCAAACCCTGACCCTAACCCTAAACTTAACCCAAACCCTAACCCTAATCCTAACCCTAAACCTAACCATAACCCTAACCCTAACCATTAACCTCACCCAAAACTAAACCCTAAACTTTACGCTAATCGTAACTCAAACCCTAACCCTAACCCAAATTTAAACCCTAAACTTTACACTAACCCTAGCCCTAACACTAACCAAATTCAAACCTAAGCCTAACCCTAACCCAAAACCTAAGCCTAATCCTAACTCTAACCCTAACCCTAACCCTAACCCAAACCCGAACCCTAACCATAAACCTAACCCAAACCCTAACCCTAACCCTAAACCTAACCCAAAACATAACCTTAACCCTAAACCAAACCCTAATCCTAACACTATCACTAACCCTAAACGAAAACCTAAACCCTAACCCTACTCCTAACCCTAGCCCTAACCCTTACCCTTACCCAAACGCAAACCCTAAAACTAACCCTAATCCAAACCCTAACCCTAACCGTAATCCTAACCGTAACCCTAACCCTAACCCAACCCCTAACCCTCACCATAACTCTAACCAAACCCGAAACCTAACCGTAACCCTAAACCAAATCCTAACCCTAACCCTAACCCTAAACCTAACCCAAAACTTAACCCTAACCCAAACCCTAACCCAAACCCAAATCCTAACCCTAGCCCTAAAGCTAACCCTAACCATAACCCTAACCCTAACCCTAACGCTAAACCTAACCATAACCCTAACGCTAACCCTAAACCTAACCAAACCTAAACCCTAACCCAAACCCTAATCCTAACACTAACCCTAACACTAACCCTAACCAAAAACCTAAACCCTAACGCTACTCCTAAGCCTAACC
>CM069532.1:85874687-85879687 GCA_035773235.1 Eospalax fontanierii | reverse complement strand
CCCAAATCCTAACCCTAACCCTAACCCTAACCCAAACCCTAACCCTAACCCAAACCCTAACCCAAACCCAAATCCAAACCCTAACCCTAAAGCTAACTCTAACCATAACAATAACCCTAACCCTAACGCTAAACCTAACCATAACCCTAACCCTAACCCTAAACCTAACCAAACCTAAACCCTAAACCAAACCCTAATCCTAACACTAACCCTAACACTAACCCTAACCAAAAACCTAAACCCAAACCCTACTCCTATCCCTAACCCTAAACCTAACCCAAACCCAATCCCTAATCTTAATACAAACCCTAACCCTAATCCTAAATCTAACCCTAACCCTAACCCAAACCCTAATCCTAAACGTAACCCTAATCGAAACCCTAACCCTAACAGTAACCCTAACCCTTACCCTAACCAAAACCCTAAACCTAACCCTAATCCTAACCGAAACCTAAACCCAAACCCTAATCCTAATCCTAACACTAACCTGAACCCTTACCCAAACCCAAACTCTAAACCTAACTCTAATCGGAACCATAACCCTAACCCTAATCCTAACCCTAACCTAAACATAACCCTAATCCAACACCTCACCCTAACCCTAACTCTAACCCAAACCCTAACCTAACCCTAACTCTAAACCAAACCTATACCGTAACCCTAACCCTAAATCTAACCCAAACCCTAACCTAACCCTAAACCTAACCCTAACTCAAACCCTAACTCTAAAACTAACCCAAACCCTAACCCTAACACTAACCAAAACCATAACCCAAATAATAACCCTAATCCTAACCCTAACCCTAACTCTCATCCTTATCCTAACCCTAACCCTAATGCTAAACCTAACCCTAACCCAAACCCAAACCCTAACCCTAAACCTAAAGCTAACCCTAGCCCTAACCCTAACACAAACCCTAACCCTAAACCTAACCCTAACCCTAACCCAAACCTTAACCTTAACCCAAACCCTAACCCAAACCCAAATCCTAACCCTAACCATAAAGCTAACCCTAACCATAACCCTAACCCTAACCCTAACGCTAAACCTAACCATAACCCTAACCCTAACCCTAAACCTAACCAAACCTAAACCCTAACCCAAACCCTAATCCTAACACTAACCCTAACACTAACCCTAACCAAAAACCTAACCCCTAACCATACTCCTAACCCTAACCCTAACCCTAACCCAAACCCAAACCCCAATCTTAATACAAAACCTAACCCTAAATCTAACCCTAACCCTAACCCAAACCCTAACCCTAAACCTAACCCAAACAATAACCCAAACCCTAACCCTAACCCTAACCTTAACCCTAACCCAAACCCTAAACCTAACCCTAATCCTAACCCTAATGCTAACCCTAAACCTAATTCAAACTCAAACCCTAACGATATTCCTAACCCGAACCCAAACCCTAACCCTACCCCTAAACCTAACCCAAAATATAACCCAAACCGAAACCCTAACCCTAAATCTAATCCTAACCCTAAACCCTAACCCTAACACTAACCCTAACGATAAACGAAACCTAAACCCAAACCCTAACGCTAATCCTAACCCTGACCGTAACCCTACCCCTAGCCCTAACCCTAACCCTAACACTAACCCTAACCCTAACCTGAACCCTTACCCAAACCCAAACTCTAAACCTAACTCTAATCGGAATCATAACCCTAACCCTAATCCTAACCCTAACCCTAACCCTAACCCTAACCCAAACCCGAACCCTAACCATAACCCTAACCCAAACGCTAACCCTAACCCTGACCCTAACACAAACCCTAACCCCAAACTTAACCCGAAACCAAACCCTAATCCTAACCCTAACCCTAACAATAACCCTAACCGAAAACCTAAACCCTAACCCTACTCCTAACCCTAACCCTAACCCTTACCCTTATCCAAACCCAAACCCTAAAACTAACCCTAATCCAAACCCTAACCCTAACCCTAATCCTAACCGTAACCCTAACCCGAACCCAACCCCTAACCCTCACCATAACTCTAACCCAAATCCGACTCTAACCCTAACCCTAACCCAAATCGTAACCCGAACCCGAACCCTAACCCTAACCCTAACCCAAACCCTAACCCTAACCCTAACCCAAACCCTAACCCTAACCCTAATCCTAACCCTAATGCTAACCCTAAACCTAACTCAAACTCAAACCCTAACCCTAAGCCTAAACCTAACCCAAACCCTAACTGTAACCCTAACCCTAAACCTAACTAAAACCCTAACACTAACCCAACCCGAACGCAAACCCTAACCCTAACCCGAAACTTAACCGAAAACCTAAACCCAACTGTAATCCTAAACCAAAACCTAACCCTAACCCTAACCCTAACCCTAACCCAAACCCTAACCCTAACCCTAAGCCAAAACCTAAACCTAACCCTAAACCTAACCCTAACCCTAACCCAAAAACTAACCCTAAACCTAACCCTAAGCCAAACCCTAACCCTAACCCTTATCCTAACCCATACCCAAACCCTAACCCTAACCCTAACCCTAATCCAAACCCTAACCGTAATCCTAATCCTATCCTTAACCCTAACCCTAACCCAACCCCTAACCCTCACCCTAACTCTAACCCAATCCCGAAACCTAACCCTAACCCTAACCCAAATCCTAACCCTAACCCTAAACCTAACCCAAACCCTAATCCTAATCCAAACCCTAACCCAAAACCAAACCCTAAACCTAACCCTAACCCTAACCCTAAACCTAACCATAACCCTAACCCTAACCATAAACCTAACCCAGACCTAAACCCTAAACTTTACCCTAATCGGAACTCAAACCCTAACCCTAACCCAAATCCAAACCCTAAACTTTACACTAACCCTAACCCTAACACTAACCCAAATTCAAACCTAAGCCTAACCCCAACACAAACCCTAACCCTAATCGTAACCCTAACCCTCACCGTAACCGTAACCCACACCTGAACCCTAACCATAGCCCTAACCCAAACCCTAACCCTAACCCTAACCCTAACTCAAACCCTAACCCTAACCTTAACCCGAAACCAAATCCTAATCCTAACGCTAACCCTAAAAATAACCCTAACCGAAAACCTAAACCCTAACCCTACTCCTAACCCTAACCCTAACCCTTACCCTTATCCAAACCCAAACCCTAAAACTAACCCTAATCCAAACCCTAACCCTAACCCTAATCCTAACCGTAACCCTAACCCTAACCCAACCCCTAACCCTCATCATAACTCTAACCCAAATCTGACTCTAACCCTAAACCTAACCCAAATCCTAACCCGAACCCTAACCCTAACCCTAACTCAAACCCTAACCCTAACCCAAACCCTAACCCTAACCCTAACGCTAACCCTAACCATAACCCTAACCCTAACCCTAATGCTAAACCTAAACATAACCCTAACCCTAACCCTAAACCTAAACAAACCTAAACCCTAAAACAAACCCTAATCCTAACACTAACACTGACACTAACCCTAACCAAAAACCTAAACCCTAACCCTACTCGTAACCCTAACCCTAACCCTAACGATAACCGAAACCTAAACCCAAACCCTAACCCTAATCCTAACCCTAACCCTAACCCTAACCCTAACCCTAACCCTAACCCTAACCCTAACCTGAACCCTTACCCAAAGACAAACTCTAAACCTAACTCTAATCGGAACCATAACCCTAACCCTAATCCTAACCCTAACCTAACCATAAACCTAATCCAACACCTCACACTAACCCTAACTCTAACCCTAACCCTAACCTAACCCTAACTCTAAACCAAACCTAAACCGTAACCCTAACCCTAAATCTAACCCAAACCCTAACCTAACCCTAAACCTAACCCTAACTCAAACCCTAACTCTAACACTAACCCAAACCCAAACCCTAACACTAACCCAAACCATAACCCAAATAATAACCCTAATCCTAACCCTAACCCTAACCCTCATCCTTATCCTAACCCTAACCCTAATGCTAAACCTAACCCTAACCCAAACCCTAACCCTAACCCAACCCAAACCCTAACCCTAACCCTAAAGCTAACCCTAGCCCTAACCCTAACACAAACCCTAACCCTAAACGTAACCTTAACCCAAACCCTAACCCAAACCTTAACCCAAACCCAAACCCTAATCTTAACACAAACCCTAACCCTAATCATAACTCTAACCCTAACCTTAACCCAAACGCTAAACCTAACCCTAACCCTAACCCAAACCCTAACCCTAATCCTAACCCTAACCCTAACCCAAACCCTAACCCTAACCCTAAGCCTAACCCTAATGCTAACCCTAAACCTAACCCTAACCCTAACCCTAATACTAACCCTAGTCCTAACCCTAACCCTAACCCAAATCCTAACACTAACCCTAACCCAAACCCTAACCCTAAATCAAACCCTAAACCTAAACCTAAACCTAACCCGAACCCAAACCCTAACCCTAACCCTAACCCTAACAGAGACACTAATCCTAAACCTAACCCAAACCCTAATGCTAACCCTAAACCTAATTCCAACTCAAAACCTAACCCTAACACTAAACCTAACCCAAAACATAACCCAAACCGAAACCCTAACCCTAAACATAACCCTAACCCTAAACCCTAACCATAACACTTACCCTAACCATAACCCAAACCTAAAACCAAACCCTAACCCTAATCCTAACCCTAACCCTAACCCTAATCCTAGTCCTAACCCTAACCCTAACCCTAACCCTAAACCGAACCTTAACCCTTACCCAAACCCAAACTCTAAACCTAACTCTAATCGGAACCCTAACACTAGCCCTAATCCTAACCCTTACCCTAAACATAACTCTAATCCTAGTCCTAAACCTAACCCTAACCCTAACCCTAAACCTAACCTTAACCCTTACCCAAACCCAAACACTAACCCTAACTCTAATCGGAACCCTAACCCTAACCCTAATCCTAACCCTAACCCTAACCCTAACCCTAATCCAACACCTCACCCTAACCCTAACTCTAACCC
>CM069532.1:85869687-85872187 GCA_035773235.1 Eospalax fontanierii | reverse complement strand
CTAACCCAAACCCTAATCCTAACACTAACCCTAACACTAACCCTAACCAAAAACCTAAACCCTAACGCTACTCCTAACCCTAACCCTAACCCTAACCCTAATTCTAACCCTAACCCTAACCCTAACCCAAAACCTAACCCTAACCCTAACCCTAACCCTAATCCCAACCCTAACCCTAACCATAACCCTAATCCAACACCTCACCCTAAACCTAACTCTAACCCAAACCCTAACCTAACCCTAAACCTAACCCTAACTCAAACCCTAACTCTAACACTAAACCAAACCCTAACCCTAACCTTAATCCAAACCATAACCCAAATAATAACCCTAATCCTAACCCTAACCCTAACCCTCATCCTTATCCTAACCCTAACCCTAACCCTAACCCTAACCCTAACCCTAACCCTAACCCTAATTCTAACCCTAACCATAACCCTAATCCAACACCTCACCCTAACCTAACTCTAACACAAACCCTAACCTAAAACTAACTCTAAACCAAACCCAAACCCTAACCCTAACCCTAATTCTAACCCAAACCCTAACCTAACAGTAAACCTAACCCTAACTCAAAACCTAACTCTAACACTAACCCAAACCCTAACCCTAACGCAAACCTAAACCATAACCGAAATACTAACCCTAATCCTAACCCTAACCCTAACCCTCATCCTTATCCTAACCCGAACCCTAACCCTTACCCATACCCAAACCCAAACCCTAAAACTAACACTAATCCGAACCCTAACCATAACCCTAATCCTAACCGTAACCCTAACCCTAACCCAAACCCTAACCCTCAACCTAACTCTAACCCAAACCCGAAACCTAACCCTAACCCTAACCCAAATCCTAACCCTAAACCTAACCCTAACCCTAACCAAAACCCTAACCCTAATCCAAACCCTAACCCAAAACCAAACCCTACCCTAAACCTAAACTTAACCCAAACCCTAACCCTAACCCTAACCCTAAACTTGACCATAACCCTAACCCTATCCATAAACCTAACCCAAAACTAAACCCTAAACTTTACGCTAATCGTAACTCAAACCCTAACCCTAAACCAAATCCAAACCCTAAACTTTACACTAACCCTAGCCCTAACACTAACCCAAATTCAAACCTAAGCCTAACCCTAACCCAAACCCGAACCCTAACCATAACCCTAACCCAAACCCTAACCTTAACCCTAAACCAAACTCTAAAACTAACACTAACACTAACCCTAACCGAAACCTAAACCCTAACCCTATTCCTAACCCTAAACCTAACCCTTACCCTTACTCAAACGCAAACCCTAAAACTAACCCTAATCCAAACCCTAACCCTAACCCTAATCCTAACCGTAACCCTAACCCTAACCCAACCCCTAACCCTCAACATAACTCTAACCCAAACCCGAACCCTAACCCTAACCCTAACCCAAATCCTAACCCTAACCCTAACCCTAACCCAAACCCTAACCCTAACCCAAACCCTAACCCAAACCCAAATCCTAACCCTAACCCTAAAGCTAACTCTAACCATAACCCTATCCCTAACCCTAACGCTAAACCTAACCATAACCCTAACCCTAACCCTAAACCTAACCAAACCTAAACCCTAAACCAAACCCTAATCCTAACACTAACCCTAACACTAACCCTAACCAAAAACCTAAACCCAAACCCTACTCCTATCCCTAACCCTAAACCTAACCCAAACCCAAACCCTAATCTTAATACAAACCCTAACCCTAATCCTAACTCTAACCCTAACCCTAACCCAAACCCTAATCCTAACCCTAACCCTAACCCAAACCCTAACCCTAACCGTAACCCTAACCCTAACCCTAAACAAAACACTAAACCTAACCCTAATCCTAACCATAACGCTAGCCCTAACCCTAACCCTAACCCTAACCGAAACCTAAACCCAAACCCTAACCCTAATCCTAACCCTAACCCTAACCCTAATCCTAGTCCTAACCCTAACCCTAACCCTAACCCTAACCCTAACCCTAACCTGAACCCTTACCCAAACCCAAACTCTAAACCTAACTCTAATCGGAACCATAACCCTAACCCTAATCCTAACCCTAACCTAAACATAACCCTAATCCAACACCTCACCCTAAGCCTAACTCTAACCCAAACCCTAACCTAACCCTAACTCTAAACCAAACCTATACCGTAACCCTAACCCTAAATCTAACCCAAACCCTAACCTAACCCTAAACCTAACCCTAACTCAAACCCTAACTCTAACACTAACCCAAACCCTAACCCTAACACTAACCCAAACCATAACCCAAATAATAACCCTAATCCTAACCCTAACCCTAACCCTCATCCTTATCCTAACCCTAACCCTAATGCTAAACCTAACCCTAACCCAAACCCAAACCCTAACCCTAAACCTAAAGCTAACCCTAGCCCTAACCCTAACACAAACCCTAACCCTAAACGTAACCTTAACCCAAACCCTAACCCTAACCTTAACCCAAACCCAAACC
>CM069532.1:85842187-85849687 GCA_035773235.1 Eospalax fontanierii | reverse complement strand
CGAACCCTAACCCAAACCCTAACCCTAACCCTAACCCTAACCCTAACCTTAACCCTTACCCAAACCCAAATTCTAAACCTAACTCTAATCGGAACCCTAACCCTAACACTAATCCTAATCCTAACCCTAACCATAACCCAAATCCAACACCTCACCCTAACCCTAACTCTAACACAAACCCTAACCTAACCCTAACCCAAACCGTAACCCAAATAATAACCCTAATCCTAACCCTAACCCTAACCCTCATCCTTATCCTAAACCTAACCCTAACCCTAACCCTAACCCTAACCCTAACCCTAACCCTAACCCTAATTCTAACCCTAACCCTAACCCTAAACCAAAACCTAACACTAAGGCTAACCCTAACCCAAACTCTAACCCTAACCCTAACCCTAACTAAAACCCTAATACTAACCCAACCCGAACGCAAACCCAAACCCTAACCCGAATCTTAACCGAAAACCTAAACCTAACCGTAATCCTAAACCAAACCCTAACCCTAACCCTAACCCTAATCTTAACACTAACCCTAACCCTAACACTAACCCAGATTCAAACCTAACCCTAACCCAAACCCTAACCCTAACCCTAACCCTAACCCTAACCAAAACCCTAACCCTAACCCTAATCCTAACCCTAATGCTAAACCTAAACCTAACTCAAACTCAAACCCTAACCCTAACCCTAACCCTTACTAAAACCCTAGCAATAACCCAACCTGAACGCAAACCGTAACCCTAACCCGAAACTTAACTGAAAACCTAAACCTAACCGTAATCCTAAACCAAACCCTAACCCTAACCCTAACCCTAACCCTAACCCTAACCCAAATGCTAACCCTAACCCTAACCCAAAACCTAAACCTAACCCTAAACCTAACCCTAACCCTAACCCAAAAACTAAGCCTAAACCTAACCCTAAGCCAAACCTAACCCTAACCCTTATCATAACCCATACCCAAACCCTAACCCTAACCCTAACCCTAACCCAAACCCTAACCCTAACCCTAACCCTATCCCAAACCCAAACCCTAACCCTAACCCTAACCCTAATGCTAAACATAAACCTAACTCAAACTCAAACCCTAACCCAAACCCAAACACTAACCCTAATCCTAACCCTAATGCTAACGCTAAACCTAACTCAAACTCAAACCCTTATCCTTAACCTAACCCTAACCCAAACCCTTACCATTACCCTCACCCTAACTCTAACCCTAACTCAAACCCTAACCCCATGCCTAACCCTAACTCGAACCCCTACCCTAACGCTAACCCTAAACCTAACCCAAACCCTAAACGTAACCCTAACACTACCCCTAAAACAAACCCTAAATCTAACGCTAACCCTAAACCTAATGCTAACTCTAACCCTAAGCCTAACCCTAACCCAAACCCTAACACTAACACTAATCTTAACACTTACCCAAACCCAAACTCTAAACCTAACTCTAATCGGAACCCTAACCCTAACCCAAATCCTAATCCTAACCCTAACCATAACCCTAATCCAACACCTCACCCTAACCCTAACTCTAACCCAAACCCTAACCTAACCCTAAGTCTAAACCAATCCCAAACCCTAACCCTAACCCTAACTCTAACCCAAACCCCAATGTAAGCCTAAACCTAACCCTAACTCAAACCCTAACTCTAACACTAACACAAACCCTAACCCTAACCCTAACACAAACCCTAACCCTAAGCCTAACCCTAACCCGAATCCAAACCCTAACCCTAACCCTAAACCTAACCCAAACCCTAAACGTAACCCTAACACTACCCCTAAACCAAACCCTAAATCTAACCCTAACACTAAACCTAATCCTAACTCTAACCCTAAGCCTAAACCTAACCCTAACCCTAAACCTAAAGCTAACCCAAACCCTAACCCTAACACTAACCCTAACCCTAACCCTAACCCAAACCCTACCCCTAAACCTAATCCTAACCCTAATGCTAACCCTAAACCTAACCCTAACACTAACCCTAGTCCTAACCCTAACCCTAACCCAAACCCTTACTCTAACCCTAAGCCTAACCCTAACCCTAAATCAAACCCCAACCCTAACCCTAACCCTAACCCTAACCCTAACCCTAACCCTAATCCAACACCTCACCCTAACCCTAACTCTAACCCAAATCCTAACCTAACCCTAACTCTAAACCAAACCCAAACCGTAACCCTAACCAAAACTCTAACCCAAACCCTAACCTAACCCTAAACCTAACCCTAACTCTAAAACTAACCAAAACCCTAACCCTAACACTAACCCCAACCATAACCCAAATAATAACCCTAATCCTAACCGTAAACCTAACCCTCATCCTTATCCTAACCCTAACCCTAACCCTAATTCTAAACCTAACCCTAACCCTAATCCTAACCCTAACACAAACCCAAACCCTAATCTTAACACAAACCCTAACCCTAATCCTAACTCCAAACCTAAACCTAACCATAACCCTAACCGTAACCCTAAACCTAACCAAACCTAAACCCTAACGCAAACCCTAATACTAACCCTAACCATAACACTAACCCTAACCGAAAACCTAAACCCTAACCCTACTCCTAACCCTAACCCTAATCCTAACACAAACACTAACCCTAAACGTAACCTTAACCCAAACCCTAACCCTAACCCTAACCCAAACCCAAACCCTAATCTTAAAACAAACCCTAACCCTAACCCTAACCCAAACCCTAACCCTAACCATAACCCTAACCATAACCCACACCCTAACCCTAACCCTAATCCTAACCCTAATGCTAACCCTAAACCTAACACTAACACTAACCCTAGTCCTAACCCTAACCTTAACCCAAACCCTACCACTAACCCTAACCCTAACCCTAAATCAAACCCTAAACCTAACCCTAAACCTAACCCGAACCAAACCCTAACCCTAACCCTAACCCTAATTGAAACACTAATATTAAAACTAACCAGAACCCTAATGCTAACCCTAAACCTAATTCAAACTCAAACCCTAACCGTAATCCTAAGCTGAACCCAAACCCTAACCCTAACCCTAAAACTAACCCAAAACATAACCCAAATGGAAACCCTAACCCTAACCCTAACCCTAACATTAAACCTTAACCCTAACACTTGCCCTAACCATAACCGAAACCTAAACCCAAACCCTATCTCTAATCCTAACCCTAACCCTAACCCTAATCCTAGTCCTAACCCTAACCCTAACCCTAACCTTAACCCTTACCCAAACCCAAACTCTAAACCAAACCTTAATCGGAACCCTAACCCTAACCCTAATCCTAACCCTAACCCTAATCATAGCCCTAATCCAACACCTCACGCTAACCCTAACTCTAACCCAAACCCAAACCTAACCCTAACTCTAAACCAAACCCAAACCCTAACACTAACCCTAACTCTAAACCAAACCCTAACCTAACCCTAAACCTATCCCTAACTCAAACACTAACTCTAACACTAACCCAAACCCTAACCCTAACCCTAACCCAAACCATAACCCAAATCATAACCCTAACCCTAACCCTAACCCTAACCTTAACCCTAACCATAATTCTAACCCTAACCCTAACCCTAACCCTAACCCTAACCCAAACCCAAACCCTAATCTTAACACAAACCCTAACCCTAATCCTAACCCTAACCCTAACCCTAACCCAAACCCTAACCCTAACACTAACCCTAACCCTAACCATAACCCTAACCATAACCCTAATCCAACACCTCACCCTAACCCTAACTCTAACCCAAACCCTAACCTAAACCTAACTCTAAACCAAACCCAAACCCTAACCCTAACCCTAACTCTAACCCAAACCCTAACCTAACCCTAAACCTAACCCTAACTCAAACCCTAACTCTAACACTAACCCAAACCGTAACCCTAACCCTAACCCAAACCATAACAAAAATAATAACCCTAATCCTAACCCTAACTCTAACCCTCATCCTTATCCTAACCCTAACCCTAACCCTAACCCTAACCCTAATTCTAACCCTAACCCTAACCCTAATCCTAACCCTAACCCTAACCCTAACCCAAACCCAAACCCAAACCCTAACACTAACCCAAACGCTAACTCTAACCCTAATCCTAACCCTAATGCTAACCCTAAACCTAACCCTAACACTAACCCTAGTCCTAACCCTAACCCTAACCATAAACCTAACCCAAACCTAAACCCTAAACTTTACCCTAATCGTAACTCAAACCCTAACCCTAACCCAAATCCAAACCCTAAACTTTACACTAACCCTAGCCCTAACACTAACCCAAATTCAAAACTAAGGCTAACCCTAACCCAAACCCTATCCCTAATCGTAACAATAACCCTAACACTAAACCTAACCCAAACCCGACACCTAACCCTAACCCTAACCCAAACCCTAACCCTAACCTTAACCCTAAACCAAACGCTAATCCTAACCCTAACCGTAACCCTAACCCAAACGTTAACCCTAAACCTAACCCTAAACCAAACCATAACCCTAACCCTGACCCTAACCCAAACCCAAACCATAACCCTAACCCTAATCCTAAAACTAATGCTAACCCTAAACCTAACCCTAACCCTAGTCGTAACCTTAACGCTAACCCAAACCCTAACACTAACACTAACCCTAACCCTAACCCTAAACCTAAATCAAACCCTAAACCTAACCCTAACCCTAACCTTAACCTAACCCTAACCCTAACTGAAACACTAATCCTAAACCTAACCCTAACCCTAATGCTAACCCTAAACCCAATTCAAACTCAAACCCTAACCCTAATCCTAACCCGAACCCAAACCCTAACCCTAACCCTAAACCTAACCCAAAATATAACCCAAACCGAAACCCTAACCCTAACCCTAAACCTAACCCTAAACCCTAAAGCTAACACTTAACCTAACCATAAACCAAACCTAAACACAAACCTTAACCCTAATCCTAACCCTAAACCTAACCCTAATCCTAGTCCTATCCCTAACCCTAACCCTAACCCTAACCCTAACCTTAACCCTTACCCAAAACCAAACTCTAAACCTAACTCTAATCGGAACCCTAACCCTAACCCTAATCCTAACCCTAACCCTAACCATAACCCTAATCCAACACCTCACCCTAACCCTAACTCTAACCCAAACCCTAACCTAACCCTAACTCTAAACCAAACCCAAACCCTAACCCTAACCCTAACTCTAACCCAAACCCTAACCTAACCCTAACTCAACCCCTAACTCTAACACTAAGCCAAACCGTAACCCTAACCCTAACCCAAACCATAACCCAAATAATAACCCTAATCCTAACCCTAACACTAACCCTCATCCTTATCCTAACCCTAACCGTAACCCTAACCCTAACACTAACCCTAATTCTAACCCTAACAGTAACCCTAACCCTAACCCTAACCCTAACCCTAACCCTAACCCAAACCCTAATCTTAACACAAACATTAACCCTAATACTAACCCTAACCCTAACCCTAACCCAAACCCTAACCTAACCCTAAACCTAACCCTAACTCAAACCCTAACTCTAACACTAACCCAAACCGTAACCCTAACCCAACCCAAACCATAACCCAAATAATAACCCTAAACCTAACCCTAACACTAACCCTCATCCTTATCCTAACCCTAACCCTAACCCTAACCCTAACCCTAATTCTAACACTAACCCTAACCCTAATCCTAACCCTAACCCTAACCCTAACCCAAACCCAAACCCTAATATTAACACAAACCCTAACCCTAATCCTAACCCGAACCCTAACCCTAACCCAAACCCTAACCCTAATCCTAACCCTAACCCAAACCCTAACCCTAACCCTAACCCTAACCCAAACCCTAACTCTAACCCTAATCCTAACCCTAATGCTAACCGTAAACCTAACCCTAACACTAACCCTAGTCCTAACCCTAACCCTAACCATAAACCTAACCCAAACCTAAACCCTAAACTTTACCCTAATCGTAACTCAAACCCTAACCCTACCCCAATTCCAAACCCTAAACTTTACACTAACCCTAGCCCTAACACTAACCCAAATTCAAACCTAAGGCTAACCCTAACCCAAACCCTAACCCTAATCGTAACAATAACCCTAACACTAACCCTAACCCAAACCCGACACCTAACCCTAACCCTAACCCAAACCCTAACCCTAACCTTAACACTAAACCAAACGCTAATCCTAACAATAACCGTAACCCTAACCCAAACGTTAACCCTAAACCTAACCCTAAACCAAACCATAACCCTAACCCTAACCCTAACCTTAACCCTTACCCAAACCCAAACTCTAAACCTAACTCTAATCGGAACCCTAACCCTAACCCTAATCCTAACCCTAACCCTAACCATAACCCTAATCCAACACCTCACCCTAACCCTAACTCTAACCCAAACCCTAACCTAACCCTAACTCTAAACCAAACCCAAACCCTAACCCTAACCCTAACTCTAACCCAAACCCTAACCTAACCCTAAACCTAACCCTAACTCAACCCCTAACTCTAACACTAAGCCAAACCGTAACCCTAACCCTAACCCAAACCATAACCCAAATAATAACCCTAATCCTAACCCTAACACTAACCCTCATCCTTATCCTAATCCTAACCGTAACCCTAACCCTAACCCTAACCCTAATTCTAACCCTAACAGTAACCCTAACCCTAACCCTAACCCTAACCCTAACCCAAACCCTAATCTTAACACAAACATTAACCCTAATACTAACCCTAACCCTAACCCTAACCCAAACCCTAACCTAACCCTAAACCTAACGCTAACTCAAACCCTAACTCTAACACTAACCCAAACCGTAACCCTAACCCAACCCAAACCATAACCCAAATAATAACCGTAATCCTAACCCTAACACTAACCCTCATCCTTATCCTAAACCTAACCCTAACCCTAACCCTAACCCTAAACTGAACCCAAACCCTAACCCTAACCCTAACCCTAACCGAAATACTTATCCTAAACCTAACCCTAACCCTAATGCTTACCCTAAACCTAATTCAAACTTAAACATTAACCCTAATACTAACCCTAACCCTAACCCTAACCCAAACCCTAACCTAACCCTAAACCTAACCCTAACTCAAACCCTAACTCTAACACTAACCCAAACCGTAACCCTAACCCAACCCAAACCATAACCCAAATAATAACCCTAATCCTAACCCTAACACTAACCGTCGTCCTTATCCTAACCCTAACCCTAACCAAAACCCTAACCCTAATTCTAACACTAACCCTGGCCCTAACCCTAACCCTAACCCTAACCCTAACACTTACCCTAACCATAACCGAAAACTAAACCCAAACCCTATCTCTAATCCTAACCCTAACCCTAACCCTAATCCTAGTCCTAACCCTAACCCTAAACCTAACCTTAACCCTTACCCAAACCCAAACTCTAAACCAAACCTTAATCGGAACCCTAACCCTAACCCTAATCCTAACCCTAACCCTAATCATAGCCCTAATCCAACACC
>CM069532.1:85829687-85839687 GCA_035773235.1 Eospalax fontanierii | reverse complement strand
CCCTAACCCTAACCCTAATCCTAAAACTAATGCTAACCCTAAACCTAACCCTAACCCTAGTCGTAACCTTAACGCTAACCCAAACCCTAACACTAACACTAACCCTAACCCTAACCCTAACCCTAAATCAAACCCTAAACCTAACCCTAACCCTAACCTTAACCTAACCCTAACCCTAACTGAAACACTAATCCTAAACCTAACCCTAACCCTAATGCTAACCCTAAACCCAATTCAAACTCAAACCCAAACCCTAATCCTAACCCGAACCCAAACCCTAACCCTAACCCTAAACCTAACCCAAAATATAACCCAAACCGAAACCCTAACCCTAACCCTAAACCTAACCCTAAACCCTAAAGCTAACACTTAACCTAACCATAAACCAAACCTAAACACAAAACTTAACCCTAATCTTAACCCTAAATCTAACCCTAATCCTAGTCCTATCCCTAATCCTAACCCTAACCCTAACCCTAACCTTAACCCTTACCCAAAACCAAACTCTAAACCTAACTGTAATCGGAACCCTAACCCTAACCCTAATCCTAACCCTAACCCTAACCATAACCCTAATCCAACACTTCACCCTAACCCTAACTCTAACCCAAACCCTAACCTAACCCTAACTCTAAACCAAACCCAAACCCTAACCCTAACCCTAACTCTAACCCAAACCCTAACCTAACCCTAACTCAACCCCTAACTCTAACACTAAGCCAAACCGTAACCCTAACCCTAACCCAAACCATAACCCAAATAATAACCCTAATCCTAACCCTAACACTAACCCTCATCCTTATCCTAACCCTAACCGTAACCCTAACCCTAACCCTAACCCTAATTCTAACCCTAACAGTAACCCTAACCCTAACCCTAACCCTAACCCTAACCCTAACCCAAACCCTAATCTTAACACAAACATTAACCCTAATACTAACCCTAACCCTAACCCTAACCCAAACCCTAACCTAACCCTAAACCTAACCCTAACTCAAACCCTAACTCTAACACTAACCCAAACCGTAACCCTAACCCAACCCAAACCATAACCCAAATAATAACCCTAAACCTAACCCTAACACTAACCCTCATCCTTATCCTAACCCTAACCCTAACCCTAACCCTAACCCTAATCCTAACCCTAACCCTAACCCTAACCCAAACCCAAACCCTAATATTAACACAAACCCTAACCCTAATCCTAACCCGAACCCTAACCCTAACCCAAACCCTAACCCTAATCCTAACCCTAACCCAAACCCTAACCCTAACCCTAACCCTAACCCAAACCCTAACTCTAACCCTAATCCTAACCCTAATGCTAACCGTAAACCTAACCCTAACACTAACCCTAGTCCTAACCCTAACCCTAACCATAAACCTAACCCAAACCTAAACCCTAAACTTTACCCTAATCGTAACTCAAACCCTAACCCTACCCCAATTCCAAACCCTAAACTTTACACTAACCCTAGCCCTAACACTAGCCCAAATTCAAACCTAAGGCTAACCCTAACCCAAACCCTAACCCTAATCGTAACAATAACCCTAACACTAACCCTAACCCAAACCCGACACCTAACCCTAACCCTAACCCAAACCCTAACCCTAACCTTAACACTAAACCAAACGCTAATCCTAACAATAACCGTAACCCTAACCCAAACGTTAACCCTAAACCTAACCCTAAACCAAACCATAACCCTAACCCTAACCCTAACCTTAACCCTTACCCAAACCCAAACTCTAAACCTAACTCTAATCGGAACCCTAACCCTAACCCTAATCCTAACCCTAACCCTAACCATAACCCTAATCCAACACCTCACCCTAACCCTAACTCTAACCCAAACCCTAACCTAACCCTAACTCTAAACCAAACCCAAACCCTAACCCTAACCCTAACTCTAACCCAAACCCTAACCTAACCCTAAACCTAACCCTAACTCAACCCCTAACTCTAACACTAAGCCAAACCGTAACCCTAACCCTAACCTAAACCATAACCCAAATAATAACCCTAATCCTAACCCTAACACTAACCCTCATCCTTTTCCTAATCCTAACCGTAACCCTAACCCTAACCCTAACCCTAATTCTAACCCTAACAGTAACCCTAACCCTAACCCTAACCCTAACCCTAACCCAAACCCTAATCTTAACACAAACATTAACCCTAATACTAACCCTAACCCTAACCCTAACCCAAACCCTAACCTAACCCTAAACCTAACGCTAACTCAAACCCTAACTCTAACACTAACCCAAACCGTAACCCTAACCCAACCCAAACCATAACCCAAATAATAACCGTAATCCTAACCCTAACACTAACCCTCATCCTTATCCTAAACCTAACCCTAACCCTAACCCTAACCCTAACCTGAACCCAAACCCTAACCCTAACCCTAACCCTAACCGAAATACTTATCCTAAACCTAACCCTAACCCTAATGCTTACCCTAAACCTAATTCAAACTCAAACATTAACCCTAATACTAACCCTAACCCTAACCCTAACCCAAACCCTAACCTAACCCTAAACCTAACCCTAACTCAAACCCTAACTCTAACACTAACCCAAACCGTAACCCTAACCCAACCCAAACCATAACCCAAATAATAACCCTAATCCTAACCCTAACACAAACCCTCATCCTTATCCTAACCCTAACCCTAACCAAAACCCTAACCCTAATTCTAACACTAACCCTAACCCTAACCCTAACCCTAACCCTAACCCTAACACTTACACTAACCATAACCGAAAACTAAACACAAACCCTATCTCTAATCCTAACCCTAACCCTAACCCTAATCCTAGTCCTAACCCTAACCCTAACCCTAACCTTAACCCTTACCCAAACCCAAACTCTAAACCAAACCTTAATCGGAACCCTAACCCTAACCCTAATCCTAACCCTAACCCTAATCATAGCCCTAATCCAACACCTCACGCTAACCCTAACTCTAACCCAAACCCTAACCTAACCCTAACTCTAAACCAAACCCAACTCAAAACACTAACCCTAACTCTAAACCAACCCTTACCCTAACCCTAAACCTATTCCTAACTCAAATACTAACTCTAACCCTAACTCAAACTCTAACCCTAACCCTAAGCCAAACCCTAACCCAAATAATAACCCTAACCCTAACCCTAACCCGAACCTTAACCCTAACCATCATTCTAACCCTAACCCTAACCCTAACACTAACCCACACCCAAACCCTAATCTTAACACAAACCCTAACCCTAATCCTAACCCTAACCCTAACCCTAACCCAAACCCTAACCCTAACACTAACCCTAACACTAACCATAACCCTAACCATAACCCTAATCCAACACCTCACCCTAACCCTAACTCTAACCCAAACCCTAACCTAAACCTAAATCTAAACCAAACCCAAACCCTAACCCTAACCCTAACTCTAACCCAAACCCTAACCTAACCCTAAAGCTAACCCTAACTCAAACCCTAACTCTAACACTAACCTAAACCGTAACCCTAACCCTAACCCAAACCATAACAAAAATAATAACCCTAATCCTAACCCTAACACTAACTCTCATCCTTTTCCTAACCCTAACCCTAACCCTAACCCTAACACTAATTCTAACCCTAACCCTAACCCTAATCATAACCCTAACCCTAACCCTAACCCAAACCCAAACCCAAACCCTAATCTTAACACAAACCCTAACCCTAATCCTAACCCTAACCCTAACCCTAACCCAAACCCTAACCCTAATCCTAACCCTAACCCAAACCCTAACCCTAACCCTAACCCTAACCCAAACGCTAACTCTAACCCTAATCCTAACCCTAATGCTAACCCTAAACCTAACCCTAACACTAACCCTAGTCCTAATCCTAACTCTAAGCCAAACCCAAACCCTAACACTAACCCTAACTCTAAACCAAACCATAACCTAACCCTAAACCTATCCCTAACTCAAACACTAACTCTAACACTAACCCAAACCCTAACCCTAACCCTAACCCAAACCATAACCCAAATAATAACCCTAACCCTAACCCTAACCCGAACCTTAACCCTAACCATAATTCTAACCCTAACCCTAACCCTAACCCTAACCCTCACCCTAACCCAAACCCAAACCCTAATCTTAACACAAACCCTAACCCTAATCCTAACCCTAACCCTAACCCTAACCCAAACCCTAACCCTAACACTAACCCTAACCCTAACCATAACCCTAACCATAACCCTAATCCAACACCTCACCCTAACCCTAACTCTAACCCAAACCCTAACCTAAACCTAACTCTAAACCAAACCCAAACCCTAAACCTAACCCTAACTCTAACCCAAACCCTAACCTAACCCTAAACCTAACCCTAACTCGAACCCTAACTCTAACACTAACCCAAACCGTAACCCTAACCCTAACCCAAACCATAACAAAAATAATAACCCTAATCCTAACCCTAACACTAACCCTCATCTTTATCCTAACCCTAACCCTAACCCTAACCCTAACCCTAATTCTAATCCTAACCCTAACCCTAATCCTAACCCTAACCCTAACCCTAACCCAAACCCAAACCCAAACCCTAATCTTAACACAAACCCTAACCCTAATCCTAACCCTAACCCTAACCCTAACCCAAACCCTAACCCTAATCCTAACCCTAACCCAAACCCTAACCCTAACCCTAACCCTAACCCAAACGCTAACTCTAACCCTAATCCTAACCCTAATGCTAACCCTAAACCTAACCCTAACACTAACCCTAGTCCTAACCCTAACCCTAACCATAAACCTAACCCAAACCTAAACCCTAAACTTTACCCTAATCGTAACTCAAACCCTAACCCTAACCCAAATCCAAACCCTAAACTTTACACTAACCCTAGCCCTAACACTAACCCAAATTCAAACCTAAGGCTAACCCTAACCCAAACCCCATCCCCAATCGGAACAATAACCCCAACACCAAACCTAACCCAAACCCGACACCTAACCCTAACCCTAACCCAAACCCTAACCCTAACCTTAACCCTAAACCAAACGCTAATCCTAACCCTAACCGTAACCCTAACCCAAACGTTAACCCTAAACCTAACCCTAAACCAAACCATAACCCTAACCCTGACCCTAACCCAAACCCAAACCCTAACCCTAACCCTAATCCTAAAACTAATGCTAACCCTAAACCTAACCCTAACCCTAGTCGGAACCTTAACGCTAACCCAAACCCTAACACTAACACTAACCCTAACCCTAACCCTAACCCTAAATCAAACCCTAAACCTAACCCTAACCCTAACCTTAACCTAACCCTAACCCTAACTGAAACACTAATCCTAAACCTAACCCTAACCCTAATGCTAACCCTAAACCCAATTCAAACTCAAACCCTAACCCTAATCCTAACCCGAACCCAAACCCTAACCCTAACACTAAACCTAACCCAAAATATAACCCAAACCGAAACCCTAACCCTAACCCTAAACCTAACCCTAAACCCTAAAGCTAACACTTAACCTAACCAAAAACCAAACCTAAACACAAACCTTAACCCTAATCCTAACCCTAAACCTAACCCTAATCCTAGTCCTATCCCTAACCCTAACCCTAACCCTAACCCTAACCTTAACCCTTACCCAAAACCAAACTCTAAACCTAACTGTAATCGGAACCCTAACCCTAACCCTAATCCTAACCCTAACCCTAACCATAACCCTAATCCAACACCTCACCCTAACCCTAACTCTAACCCAAACCCTAACCTAACCCTAACTCTAAACCAAACCCAAACCCTAACCCTAACCCTAACTCTAACCCAAACCCTAACCTAACCCTAAACCTAACCCTAACTCAACCCCTAACTCTAACACTAAGCCAAACCGTAACCCTAACCCTAACCTAAACCATAACCCAAATCATACCCCTATTCCTAACCCTAACCCTACCCCTCATCCTTATCCTAATACTAACCGTAACCCTAACCCTAACCCTAACCCTAATTCTAACCCTAACAGTAACCCTAACCCTAACCCTAACCCTAACCCTAACCCAAACCCTAATCTTAACACAAACATTAACCCTAATACTAAGCCTAACCCTAACCCTAACCCAAACCCTAACCTAACCCTAAACCTAACGCTAACTCAAACCCTAACTCTAACACTAACCCAAACCGTAACCCTAACCCAACCCAAACCATAACCCAAATAATAACCGTAATCCTAACCCTAACACTAACCCTCATCCTTATCCTAAACCTAACCCTAACCCTAACCCTAACCCTAACCCTAACCTGAACCCAAACCCTAACCCTAACCCTAACCCTAACCGAAATACTTATCCTAAACCTAACCCTAACCCTAATGCTTACCCTAAACCTAATTCAAACTCAAACATTAACCCTAATACTAACCCTAACCCTAACCCTAACCCAAACCCTAACCTAACCCTAAACCTAACCCTAACTCAAACCCTAACTCTAACACTAACCCAAACCGTAACCCTAACCCAACCCAAACCATAACCCAAATAATAACCCTAATCCTAACCCTAACACTAACCCTCATCCTTATCCTAACCCTAACCCTAACCAAAACCCTAACCCTAATTCTAACACTAACCCTAACCCTAACCCTAACCCTAACCCTAACCCTAACACTTACCCTAACCATAACCGAAAACTAAACCCAAACCCTATCTCTAATCCTAACCCTAACCCTAACCCTAATCCTAGTCCTAACCCTAACCCTAACCCTAACCTTAACCCTTACCCAAACCCAAACTCTAAACCAAACCTTAATCGGAACCCTAACCCTAACCCTAATCCTAACCCTAACCCTAATCATAGCCCTAATCCAACACCTCACCCTAACCCCAACTCTAACCCAAACCCCAACCTAACCCTAACTCTAAACCAAACCCAAACCCTAACACTAACCCTAACTCTAAACCAAACCATAACCTAACCCTAAACCTATCCCTAACTCAAACACTAACTCTAACACTAACCCAAACCCTAACCCTAACCCTAACCCAAACCATAACCCAAATAATAACCCTAACCCTAACCCTAACCCGAACCTTAAACCTAACCATAATTCTAACCCTAACCCTAACCCTAACCCTAACCCTAACCCTAACCCAAACCCAAACCCTAATCTTAACACAAACCCTAACCCTAATCCTAACCCTAACCCTAACCCTAACCCAAACCCTAACCCTAACACTAAACCTAACCCACACCATAACCCTAACCATAACCCTAATCCAACACCTCACCCTAACCCTAACTCTAACCCAAACCCTAACCTAAACCTAAATCTAAACCAAACCCAAACCCTAACCCTAACCCTAACTCTAACCCAAACCCTAACCTAACCCTAAACCTAACCCTAACTCAAACCCTAACTCTAACACTAACCTAAACCGTAACCCTAACCCTAACCCAAACCATAACAAAAATAATAACCCTAATCCTAACCCTAACACTAACCCTCATCCTTTTCCTAACCCTAACCCTAACCCTAACCCTAACCCTAATTCTAACCCTAACCCTAACCCTAATCCTAACCCTAACCCTAACCCTAACCCAAACCCAAACACAAACCCTAATCTTAACACAAACCCTAACCCTAATCCTAACCCTAACCCTAACCCTAACCCAAACCCTAACCCTAATCCTAACCCTAACCCAAACCCTAACCCTAACCCTAACCCTAACCCAAACGCTAACTCTAACCCTAATCCTAACCCTAATGCTAACCCTAAACCTAACCCTAACACTAACCCTAGTCCTAATCCTAACCCTAACCATAAACCTAACCCAAACCTAAACCCTAAACTTTACCCTAATCGTAACTCAAACCCTAACCCTAACCCAAATCCAAACCCTAAACTTTACACTAACCCTAGCCCTAACACTAACCCAAATTCAAACCTAAGGCTAACTCTAACCCAAACCCTATCCCTAATCGTAACAATAACCCTAACACTAAACCTAACCCAAACCCGACACCTAACCCTAACCCTAACCCAAACCCTAACCTTAACGCTAAACCAAACGCTAATCCTAACCCTAACCGTAACCCTAACCCAAACGTTAACCCTAAACCTAACCCTAAACCAAACCATAACCCTAACCCTGACCCTAACCCAAACCCAAACCCTAACCCTAACCCTAATCCTAAAACTAATGCTAACCCTAAACCTAACCCTAACCCTAGTCGTAACCTTAACGCTAACCCAAACCCTAACACTAACACTAACCCTAACCCTAACCCTAACCCTAAATCAAACCCTAAACCTAACCCTAACCCTAACCTTAACCTAACCCTAACCCTAACTGAAACACTAATCCTAAACCTAACCCTAACCCTAATGCTAACCCTAAACCCAATTCAAACTCAAACCCAAACCCTAATCCTAACCCGAACCCAAACCCTAACCCTAACCCTAAACCTAACCCAAAATATAACCCAAACCGAAACCCTAACCCTAACCCTAAACCTAACCCTAAACCCTAAAGCTAACACTTAACCTAACCATAAACCAAACCTAAACACAAAACTTAACCCTAATCCTAACCCTAAATCTAACCCTAATCCTAGTCCTATCCCTAATCCTAACCCTAACCCTAACCCTAACCTTAACCCTTACCCAAAACCAAACTCTAAACCTAACTGTAATCGGAACCCTAACCCTAACCCTAATCCTAACCCTAACCCTAACCATAACCCTAATCCAACACCTCACCCTAACCCTAACTCTAACCCAAACCCTAACCTAACCCTAACTCTAAACCAAACCCAAATCCTAACCCTAACCCTAACTCTAACCCAAACCCTAACCTAACCCTAAACCTAACCCTAACTCAACCCCTAACTCTAACACTAAGCCAAACCGTAACCCTAACCCTAACCCAAACCATAACCCAAATAATAACCCTAATCCTAACCCTAACACTAACCCTCATCCTTATCCTAACCCTAACCGTAACCCTAACCCTAACCCTAACCCTAATTCTAACCCTAACAGTAACCCTAACCCTAACCCTAACCCTAACCCTAACCCAAACCCTAATCTTAACACAAACATTAACCCTAATACTAACCCTAACCCTAACCCTAACCCAAACCCTAACCTAACCCTAAACCTAACCCTAACTCAAACCCTAACTCTAACACTAACCCAAACCGTAACCCTAACCCAACCCAAACCATAACCCAAATAATAACCCTAATCCTAACCCTAACACTAACCCTCATCCTTATCCTAACCCAGACCGTAACCCTAACCCTAATCCTAACCCTAATTCTAACCCTAACAGTAACCCTAACCCTAACCCTAACCCTAACCCTAACCCAAACCCTAATCTTAACACAAACATTAACCCTAATACTAACCCTAACCCTAACCCTAACCCAAACCCTAACCTAACCCTAAACCTAACCCTAACTCAAACCCTAACTCTAACACTAACCCAAACCGTAACCCTAACCCAACCCAAACCATAACCCAAATAATAACCCTAATCCTAACCCTAACACTAACCCTCATCCTTATCCTAACCCTAACCCTAACCCTAACCCTAACCCTAATTCTAACACTAACCCTAACCCTAATCCTAACCCTAACCCTAACCCTAACCCAAACCCAAACCCTAATCTTAACACAAACCCTAACCCTAATCCTAACCCTAACCCTAACCCTAACCCAAACCCTAACCCTAACCCTAACCCTAACCCAAACCCTAACCCTAACCCTAACCCTAACCCAAACCCTAACTCTAACCCTAATCCTAACCCTAATGCTAACCCTAAACCTAACCCTAACACTAACCCTAGTCCTAACCCTAACCCTAACCATAAACCTAACCCAAACCTAAACCCTAAACTTTACCCTAATCGTAACTCAAACCCTAACCCTACCCCAATTCCAAACCCTAAACTTTACACTAACCCTAGCCCTAACACTAACCCAAATTCAAACCTAAGGCTA
>CM069532.1:85812187-85819687 GCA_035773235.1 Eospalax fontanierii | reverse complement strand
AACCCAAACCGTAACCCTAACCCAACCCAAACCATAACCCAAATAATAACCGTAATCCTAACCCTAACACTAACCCTCATCCTTATCCTAAACCTAACCCTAACCCTAACCCTAACCCTAACCTGAACCCAAACCCTAACCCTAACCCTAACCCTAACCGAAATACTTATCCTAAACCTAACCCTAACCCTAATGCTTACCCTAAACCTAATTCAAACTCAAACATTAACCCTAATACTAACCCTAACCCTAACCCTAACCCAAACCCTAACCTAACCCTAAACCTAACCCTAACTCAAACCCTAACTCTAACACTAACCCAAACCGTAACCCTAACCCAACCCAAACCATAACCCAAATAATAACCCTAATCCTAACCCTAACACTAACCCTCATCCTTATCCTAACCCTAACCCTAACCAAAACCCTAACCCTAATTCTAACACTAACCCTAACCCTAACCCTAACCCTAACCCTAACCCTAACACTTACCCTAACCATAACCGAAAACTAAACCCAAACCCTATCTCTAATCCTAACCCTAACCCTAACCCTAATCCTAGTCCTAACCCTAACCCTAACCCTAACCTTAACCCTTACCCAAACCCAAACTCTAAACCAAACCTTAATCGGAACCCTAACCCTAACCCTAATCCTAACCCTAACCCTAATCATAGCCCTAATCCAACACCTCACGCTAACCCTAACTCTAACCCAAACCCTAACCTAACCCTAACTCTAAGCCAAACCCAAACCCTAACACTAACCCTAACTCTAAACCAAACCATAACCTAACCCTAAACCTATCCCTAACTCAAACACTAACTCTAACACTAAACCAAACCCTAACCCTAACCCTAACCCAAACCATAACCCAAATAATAACCCTAACCCTAACCCTAACCCGAACCTTAACCCTAACCATAATTCTAACCCTAACCCTAACCCTAACCCTAACCCTAACCCAAACCCAAACCCTAATCTTAACACAAACCCTAACCCTAATCCTAACCCTAACCCTAACCCTAACCCAAACCCTAACCCTAACACTAACCCTAACCCTAACCATAACCCTAACCATAACCCTAATCCAACACCTCACCCTAACCCTAACTCTAACCCAAACCCTAACCTAAACCTAACTCTAAACCAAACCCAAACCCTAAACCTAACCCTAACTCTAACCCAAACCCTAACCTAACCCTAAACCTAACCCTAACTCAAACCCTAACTCTAACACTAACCCAAACCGTAACCCTAACCCTAACCCAAACCATAACAAAAATAATAACCCTAATCCTAACCCTAACACTAACCCTCATCTTTATCCTAACCCTAACCCTAACCCTAACCCTAACCCTAATTCTAACCCTAACCCTAACCCTAATCCTAACCCTAACCCTAACCCTAACCCAAACCCAAACCCAAACCCTAATCTTAACACAAACCCTAACCCTAATCCTAACCCTAACCCTAACCCTAACCCAAACCCTAACCCTAATCCTAACCCTAACCCAAACCCTAACCCTAACCCTAACCCTAACCCAAACGCTAACTCTAACCCTAATCCTAACCCTAATGCTAACCCTAAAACTAACCCTAACACTAACCCTAGTCCTAACCCTAACCCTAACCATAAACCTAACCCAAACCTAAACCCTAAACTTTACCCTAATCGTAACTCAAACCCTAACCCTAACCCAAATCCAAACCCTAAACTTTACACTAACCCTAGCCCTAACACTAACCCAAATTCAAACCTAAGGCTAACCCTAACCCAAACCCTATCCCTAATCGTAACAATAACCCTAACACTAAACCTAACCCAAACCCGACACCTAACCCTAACCCTAACCCAAACCCTAACCCTAACCTTAACCCTAAACCAAACGCTAATCCTAACCCTAACCGTAACCCTAACCCAAACGTTAACCCTAAACCTAACCCTAAACCAAACCATAACCCTAACCCTGGCCCTAACCCAAACCCAAACCCTAACCCTAACCCTAATCCTAAAACTAATGCTAACCCTAAACCTAACCCTAACCCTAGTCGTAACCTTAACGCTAACCCAAACCCTAACACTAACACTAACCCTAACCCTAACCCTAACCCTAAATCAAACCCTAAACCTAACCCTAACCTTAACCTTAACCTAACCCTAACCCTAACTGAAACACTAATCCTAAACCTAACCCTAACCCTAATGCTAACCCTAAACCCAATTCAAACTCAAACCCTAACCCTAATCCTAACCCGAACCCAAACCCTAACCCTAACCCTAAACCTAACCCAAAATATAACCCAAACCGAAACCCTAACCCTAACCCTAAACCTAACCCTAAACCCTAAAGCTAACACTTAACCTAACCAAAAACCAAACCTAAACACAAACCTTAACCCTAATCCTAACCCTAAACCTAACCCTAATCCTAGTCCTATCCCTAACCCTAACCCTAACCCTAACCCTAACCTTAACCCTTACCCAAAACCAAACTCTAAACCTAACTTTAATCGGAACCCTAACCCTAACCCTAATCCTAACCCTAACCCTAACCATAACCCTAATCCAACACCTCACCCTAACCCTAACTCTAACCCAAACCCTAACCTAACCCTAACTCTAAACCAAACCCAAACCCTAACCCTAACCCTAACCCTAACCCAAACCCTAACCTAACCCTAAACCTAACCCTAACTCAACCCCTAACTCTAACACTAAGCCAGACCGTAACCCTAACCCTAACCCAAACCATAACCCAAATAATAACCCTAATCCTAACCCTAACACTAACCCTCACCCTTATCCTAACCCTAACCGTAACCCTAACCCTAAGCCTAACCCTAATTCTAACCCTAACAGTAACCCTAACCCTAACCCTAACCCTAACCCTAACCCAAACCCTAATCTTAACACAAACATTAACCCTAATACTAACCCTAACCCTAACCCTAACCCAAACCCTAACCAAACCCTAACCTAACCCTAACTCAAACCCTAACTCTAACACTAACCCAAACCGTAACCCTAACCCAACCCAAACCATAACCCAAATAATAACCCTAATCCTAACCCTAACACTAACCCTCATCCTTATCCTAACCCTAACCCTAACCCTAACCCTAACCCTAATTCTAACACTAACCCTAACCCTAATCCTAACCCTAACCCTAACCCTAACCCAACCCCAAACCCTAATCTTAACACAAACCCTAACCCTAATCCTAACCCTAACCATAACCCTAACCCAAACCCTAACCCTAACCCTAACCCTAACCCAAACCCTAACCCTAACCCTAACCCTAACCCAAACCCTAAATCTAACCCTAATCCTAACCCTAATGCTAACCCTAAACCTAACCCTAACACTAACCCTAGTCCTAACCCTAACCCTAACCATAAACCTAACCCAAACCTAAACCCTAAACTTTACCCTAATCGTAACTCAAACCCTAACCCTACCCCAATTCCAAACCCTAAACTTTACACTAACCCTAGCCCTAACACTAATCCAAATTCAAACCTAAGGCTAACCCTAACCCAAACCCTAACCCTAATCGTAACAATAACCCTAACACTAACCCTAACCCAAACCCGACACCTAACCCTAACCCTAACCCAAACCCTAACCCTAACCTTAACACTAAACCAAACGCTAATCCTAACCCTAACCGTAACCCTAACCCAAACGTTAACCCTAAACCTAACCCTAAACCAAACCATAACCCTAACCCAAACCCTAACATTAACCCTTACCCAAACCCAAACTCTAAACCTAACTCTAATCGGAACCCTAACCCTAACCCTAATCCTAACCCTAACCCTAACCATAACCCTAATCCAACACCTCACCCTAACCCTAACTCTAACCCAAACCCTAACCTAACCCTAACTCTAAACCAAACCCAAACCCTAACCCTAACCGTAACTCTAACCCAAACCCTAACCTAACCCTAAACCTAACCCTAACTCAACCCCTAACTCTAACACTAAGTCAAACCGTAACCCTAACCCTAACCCAAACCATAACCCAAATAATAACCCTAATCCTAACCCTAACACTAACCCTCATCCTTATCCTAACCCTAACCGTAACCCTAACCCTAACCCTAACCCTAATTCTAACCCTAACCCTAACCCTAACCCTAACCCTAACCCTAACCCAAACCCTAATCTTAACACAAACATTAACCCTAATACTAACCCTAACCCTAACCCTAACCCAAACCATAACCCTAAGCCAAACCCTAACCCTAACCCTAACCCTAACCGTAACCCTAAACCAAACCCTAACCCTAACCCTAATCCTAACCCTAATGCTAACCCTAAACCTAACCCTAAGACTAACCATAGTCCTAACCCTAACCCTAACCCAAACACTTACACTAAACCTAAGCCTAACCCTAACCCTAAATCAAACCCTAACCCTAACCCTAACCCTAACCCTAACCTGAACCCAAACCCTACCCCTAAACCTAACCCTAACCGAAATGCTTATCCTAAACTTAACCCTAACCCTAATGCTTACCCTAAACCTAATTCAAACTCAAACCCTAACCCTAATCCTAACCCTAACCCTAACATTAAGCCTTACCCAAACCCAAACTCTAAAACAAACTCTAATCGGAACCCTAACCCTAACCCTAACCATAACCATAACCCTAATCCAACACCTCACCCTAACCCTAACTCTAGCCCAAACCCTAACCTAACCCTAACTCTAAACCAAACCCAAACCGTAAACCTAACCCTAACTCTAACCCAAACCCTAACCTAACCCTAAACCTAAACCTATCTCAAACCCTAACTCTAACACTAACCCAAACCCTAACCCTAACACTAACCCAAATAATAACCCTAATCCTAACCCTAACCCTAACCCTCATCCTTATCCTAACCCTAACCCTAACCATAATTCTAAACCTAACCCTAACCCTAACCCTAACCCTAACCCTAACACAAACCCAAACCCTAATCTTAACACAAACCCTAACCCTAATCCTAACTCCAACCCTAAACCTAACCCAAACCCTAACCCTAACCCTAAACATAACCCAAACCCTAACCTAACCCTAAACCTAAACCTAACTCAAACCCTAACTCTAACACTAACCCAAACCCTAACCCTAACACTAACCCAAATAATAACCCTAATCCTAACCCTAACCCTAAACCTCATTCTTATCCTAACCCTAACCCTAACCCTAACACTAACCCTAACCCTAAACCTAACAATAACCCTAACCCTAAATCAAACCCTAACCCTAACCCTAACCCTAACCCGAACCCAAACCCTAACCGTAACCCCAACTGAAACACTAATCCTAAATATAACCCTAACCCTAATGCTAACCCTAAACCTAATTCAAACTCAAACCCTAATCCTATTCCTAACCAGAAACCAAACCCTAACCCTAACCCTAAACCTAACCCAAAACATAACCCAAACTGAAACCCTAACCCTAAATCTAACCCTAACTCTAAACCCTAACCCTAACCCTAATCCTAACCCTAACCCTAACCCTAATCCTAGTCCTAACCCTAACCCTAACCCTAACCCTAACCCTAACACTAACCTTAACCGTTACCCAAACCCAAACTCTAAACCTAACTCTAATCGTAACCCTAACCCGAACACTAATCCTAACCCTAACCCTAACCATAACCCTATCCAACACCTCACCCTAACCCTAACTCTAACCCAAACCCTAACCTAACCCTAACTCTAAACCAAACCCAAACCCTAACCCTAACCCTAAATGTAACCCAAACCTTAACCTAACCCTAAACCTAACCCTAACTCAAACCCTAATTCTAACACTAACCCAAACCCTAACCCTAACACTAACTCAAACCATAACCCAAATAATAACCCTAATCCTAACCCTAAACCTAACCCTCGTGCTTATCCTAACCCTAATCCTAACCCTAACCCTAACCCTAACGCAAACCCTAATCCTAAAACTAACCGTAAGCCATACCCAACCCTAACCCTAACCCAAACCCTAACCCTAACCCTAATCCTAACCCTAATGCTAACCCTAAACCTAACACTAACTCAAACCCTAACTCTAACACTAACCCAAACCCTAACCCTAACACTAACCCAAAACATAACCCAAATAATAACCCTAATCCTAACCCTAAACCTAACCCTCATCCTTATCCTAACCCTAACCCAAACCGTAACCCTAACCCTAACCCAAAACCTAAACCTAACCCTAAACCTAACCCTAAACCTAACCCAAAAACTAACCCTAAACCTAACCCTTAGCCAAACCCTAACCCTAACCCTTATCCTAACCCATACCCAAACCCTAACCCTAACCCTAACCCTAACCCTAACCCAAACCCTAACCCTAACCCTAACCAAAACCCAAACCCTAACCCTAATCCTAACCCTAATGCTCACCCTAAACCTAACTCAAACTCAAACCCTAATTCTAACCCTAAACCTTACCCAAACTCTAACCCTAACCCTAACCCTAACCCTAACCCTAACTCAAAACCTAACCCTAACCCTAACCCTAACCCGACCCCAAACCCTAACCCTAATCCTAAACCTAACCCAAACCCAAAACCTAACCCTAACACTACCCCTAAACCAAACCCTAAATCTAACTCTAACCCTAAACCTAATCCTAACTCTAACCCTAACCCTAACCCTAACCCAAACCCTAACACTAACACTAAGCTTAACCCTAACACTAACACAAACCCTAACCCTAACACTAACCCTAATTCTAACTAAAACCCAAACCCTAACACTAACCCTAACCCAAACCCTAATAATAACCCTAAACCTAAAACTAACCCCTAATCCTAACCCTAACCCTAACCCAAACCCTAACCCTAACCCTAACTGAAACACTAATCCTAAACCTAACCCTAACCCTAATGCTAACCCTAAACCTAATTCAAACTCAAACCCTAACCCTAATTCTAACCCGAACCGAAACCCTAACCCTAACCCTAAACCTAACCCAAAACATAAGCCACACCGAAACCCTAACACTAACCCTAACCCTAACCAAAACCCACACCGTAACCCTAACCCTAACCCAAACCCTAACACTAACCCTAATCCTACCCTTAAACCCTAACCCTAACCCTAACCATAACGCAAATCTAAAGCCAAACCCTAACCCTAATCCTAAAACTAACCCTAACCATAACCCTAATCCAACCCCTAACCCTAACCCTCACTCTAACCCAAACCCTAACCTAACCGTAACCCTAACCCAAACCCAAACCCTAACCCTAACCCTAACTCTAACACAAATCCTAACCTAACACTAACCCTAACCCTAACTCAAAACCTAACTCTAACACTAACACAAAATCTAACCCTAACCCAAAACCAAAACCATAACCCAAATACTAACCCTAATCCTAACCCTAACCCTAACACTCATCCTTACCCTAACCCTAACCCTAACCCTTACCGTTTCCGAAACCCAAACCCTAAAACTAACCCTAATTCGAACCCTAACCGTAAC
>CM069532.1:85792187-85794687 GCA_035773235.1 Eospalax fontanierii | reverse complement strand
GTAAACCTAACCCTAACTCAAAACTTACCTCTAACACTAACCCAAAACCTAACCCTAACACAAATCTAAACCATAACCCAAATACTAACCCTAATCCTAACACTAACCCTAACCCTCAACCTTATCCTAACCCGAACCCTAACCCTTACCCTTACCCAAACCCAAACCCTAAAACTAACCCTAATCCGAACCCTAACCATAACCCTAATCCTAACCGTAACCCTAACCCTAACCCAAACCCTAACCCTCACCCTAACTCTAACCCAAACCCGAAACCTAACCCTAACCCTAACCCAAATCCTAACCCTAACCCTAACCCTAACCCTAACCAAAACCCTAACCCTAATCCAAACCCTAACCCAAAACCAAACCCTAACACTAACCCTAAACTTAACCCAAACCCTAAACCTAACCCTAACCCAAAACCTAACCATAACCATAACCCTAACCATAAACCTAACCCAAAACTAAACCTTAAACTTTACGCTAATCGTAACTCAAACCCTAACCCTAACCCAAATCCAAACCCTAAACTTTACACTAACCCTAGCCCTAACACTAACCCAAATTCAAACCTAAGCCTAACCCTAACCCAAACCCTAACCTAATCCTAACCCTAACCCTTACCCTAACCCTAACCCAAACCCGAACCCTAACCATAACCCTAACCCTAACCCTAACCCTAACCCTAACCCAAACCCTAACCTGAACCCTAAACCAAACCCTAATCCTAACACTAACACTAACCCTAACCGAAAACCTAAACCCTAACCCTACTCCTAACCCTAACCCTAACCCTTACCCTTACCCAAACACAAACCATAAAACTAACCCTAATCCAAACCCTAACCCTAACCCTAATCCTAACCGTAACCCTAACCCTAACCCAAACCCTAACCCTCAACATAACTCTAACCCAAACCCGAACCCTAACCTAACCCTAACCCAAATCCTAACCCTAACCCTAACCCTAACCCTAACCCAAATCCTAACCCTAACCCAAACCCTAACCCAAACCCAAATCCTAAGCCTAACCCTAAAGCTAACACTAACCATAACCCTAACCCTAACCCTAACGCTAAACCTAAGCATAACCCTAACCCTAACCCTAAACCTAATCAAACATAAACCCTAACCCAAACCCTAATCCTAACACTAACCCTAACACTAACCCTAACCAAAAACCTAAACCCTAACCCTACTCCTAACCCTAACCCTAACCCTAACCCAAACCCAAACCCTAATCTTAATACAAACCCTAACCCTAGTCCTAACTCTAACCCTAACCCTAACCCAAACCCTAACCCTAAACCTAACACTAACCCTAACCATAACCCTAACCCTAACCGTAATGCTAACCCTAACCATACCCCTAACCCTAACCCTAAACCTAACCAAACCTAAACCCTAACCGAAACCCTAATCCTAACCCTAACCCTAACCCTAACCCTAAAACTAACCCTACCCGAAAACCAAAACCCTAACCCTACTCCTAACCCTAACCCTAACCCTAACACAAACCCTAACCCTAAACGTAAACTTAACCCAAACCCTAACCCTAACCCTAACCCAAACCCAAACCGTAACCCTAACCCAAACGCTAACCCTAACCCTAACCGTAACCCTAACCCAAAACTTAAACCTAACCCTAACCCTAACCCTAACCCAAACCCTAAACCTAACCGTAAACAAAACCCTAAACCTAACCCTAATCCTAACCCTAACCCCTTACCCTAACCCTAACCCTAACCCTAACCCAAACCCTAACCCAAACGCAAACCCTAACCCTAACCCTAACGCTAACCCTAACCATAACCCTAACCCTAACCGTAATGCTAAACCTAACCATAACCCTAACCCTAACACTAAACATAACCAA
Source organism: Eospalax fontanierii (assembly GCA_035773235.1). Taxonomy (NCBI): domain Eukaryota; kingdom Metazoa; phylum Chordata; class Mammalia; order Rodentia; family Spalacidae; genus Eospalax; species Eospalax fontanierii. The sequence goes on along the minus strand of CM069532.1, from coordinate 85,792,808 downwards.
ACCTAAACCCTAACCAAAACCCTAATCCTAACCCTAAACCTAAAACTAACCCTACCCGAAAACCTAAACCCTAACCCTACTCCTAACCCTAACCCTAACCCTAACACAAACCCGAACCCTAAACGTAAACTTAACCCAAACCCTAACCCTAACCCTAACCCAAACCCAAACCCTAATCTGAACACAAACCCTAACCCTAATCCTAACCCTAACTGTAACCCTAACCCAAACACTAACCCTAACCCTAACCGTAACCCTAATCCAAACCCTAAACCTAACCCTAACACTAACCCTAAACCTAACCCAAACCCTAACCCTAACCCTAATCCTAACCCTAATGCTAACCCTAAACCTAACCCTAACACTAACCCTAGTCCTAACCCTAACCCTACCCCAAACCCTAACACTAACCCTAACCCTAACCCTAACCCTAAATCAAACCCTAAACCGAACCCTAACCCTAACCTTAACCCTAACCCTAACCCTAACTGAAACACTAATCCTAAACCTAACCCTAACCCTAATGCTAACCCTAAACCTAATTCAAACTCAAACCCTAACCCTAATCCTAACCCGAACCCAAACCCTAACCCTAACCCTAAACCTAACCCAAAACGTAAC
>CM069532.1:85784687-85789687 GCA_035773235.1 Eospalax fontanierii | reverse complement strand
AAACCCTAACCCTAACCCTAACCCAAACCCAAACCCTAATCTGAACACAAACCCTAACCCTAATCCTAACCCTAACTGTAACCCTAACCCAAACACTAACCCTAACCCTAACCGTAACCCTAATCCAAACCCTAAACCTAACCCTAACACTAACCCTAAACCTAACCCTAACCCTAATCCTAACCCTAATGCTAACCCTAAACCTAACCCTAACACTAACCCTAGTCCTAACCCTAACCCTACCCCAAACCCTAACACTAACCCTAACCCTAACCCTAACCCTAAATCAAACCCTAAACCGAACCCTAACCCTAACCTTAACCCTAACCCTAACCCTAACTGAAACACTAATCCTAAACCTAACCCTAACCCTAATGCTAACCCTAAACCTAATTCAAACTCAAACCCTAACCCTAATCCTAACCCGAACCCAAACCCTAACCCTAACCCTAAACCTAACCCAAAACGTAACCCAAACCGAAAACCTATCCCTAACCCTAACCCTAATCCTCAACCTTATCCTAACCCTAACCCTAACCCAAACCCTAACCCTAACCCTAATTCTGACCCTAACTCTGAGCCTAATCCTAACCCTAACCCTAAGCCAAACCCAAAGCCTGACCCTAACCCAAATCCTATCCCAAACCCTAACCATAACCCTAACCGTAACCCTAACCCTAACCCTAACCCTAAACCTAAACCAAAACGTAACCCAAACCGAAACCCTAACCCCAACCCTAACCCTAACCCTCATTCTTATCCTAACCCTAACCCTAACCGTAACCCTAACCCTAATTCTAACCCTACCCTAACCCTAATCCTAACCCTAACCCTAAACCTAACCCAAACCCTAACCCTAACCCTAACCCTATCCCAAACCCTAACCCTAAACTTAACCCTACCCCTAACCCTAACCCTAACCCAAACCCTAACCCTAACCCTAATCCTAACCCTAATCCTAACCCAAACCCTAAACCTAACCCTAACCCGAACCCAAACCCTAACCCTAACCCTAACCCTAACTGAAATACTTATCCTAAACCTAACCCTAAACCTAATGCTAACCCTAAACCTAATTCAAACTCAAACCCTAACCCTAATCATAACCCGAAACCAAACCCTAACCCTAACACTAAACCTAACCCAAAACATAACCCAAACCGAAACCCTAACCCTAACCCTAACCCTAACCCTAAACCCTAACCCTAAAATAACCCTAACCATAAACCAAACCTAACCCCAAACCCTAACCCTAATCCTAACCCTAACCCTAACCCTAATCCTAGTCCTAACCCTAACCCTAACCCTAACCCTAGCCCTAACCTTAACCCTTACCCAAACCCAAACTCTAAACCTAACTCTAATCGGAACCCTAACCCTTACCCTATCCCTAACCCAAAACCTAACCCAAAACCAAACCCTAACCCTAACCCTAACGCTAACCCTAACCATAACCCTAACCCTAACCGTAATGCTAAACCTAACCATAACCCTAACCCTAACCCTAAACCTAACCAAACATAAACCCTAACCGAAACCCTAATCCTAACCCTAACCCTAAAACTAACCCTAACCGAAAACCTAAACCCTAACCCTACTCCTAACCCTAACCCTAAACCTAACACAAACCCTAACCCTAAACGTAAACTTAACCCAAACCCTAACCCTAACCCTAACCCAAACCCAAACCCTAATCTGAACACAAACCCTAACCCTAATCCTAACCCTAACCGTAACCCTAAACCAAACGCTAACCCTAACCCTAACCGTAACCCTAACTCTAACCCTAACTGAAACACTAATCCTAAAACTAACCCTAAGCCTAATGCTAACCCTAAACCTAATTCAAACTCAAACCCTAACCCTAATCCTCACCCGAACCCAAACCCTAACCTTACCCCTAAACCTAACCCAAAACGTAACCCAAACCGAGACCCTAACCCTAACCCTAACCCTAACCCTCATCCTTATCCTAACCCTAACCCTAACCCTAACCCTAACCCTAATTCTAACCCTAACCCTAACCCTAATCCTAACCCTAACCCTAACCCTAAACCAAACCCTAACCCTAACCCTAACCCTATCCCAAACCCTAACCCTAACCCAAACCCTAACCCTAACCCTAATCCTAACCCTAATGCTAACCCTAAACCGAACCCTAACACTAACCCTAATCCTAACCCTAATCCTAACCCAAACCTTAAACCTAACCCTAACCCGAACCCAAACCCTAATCCTAACCCTAACCCTAACTGAAAAACTTATCCTAAACCTAACCCTAACCCTAATGCTAACCCTAAACCTAATTCAAACTCAAACCCTAACCCTAATCATAACCCGAAACCAAACCCTGACCCTAACACTAAACCTAACCCAAAACATAACCCAAACCGTAACCCTAACCCTAACCCTAACCCTAACCCTAAACCCTAACCCTAACCTAACCCTAACCATAACCCAAACCTAACTCCAAACCCTAACCCTAATCCTAATCCTAACCATAACCCTAATCCTAGTCCTAACCCTAACCCTAACCCTAACCCTAGCCCTAACCTTAACCCTTACCCAAACCCAAACTCTAAACCTAACTCTAATTGGAACCCTAACCCTAACCTTAATCCTAACCCTAACCCTAACTATAACCCTAATCCAACACCTCACCCTAACCCTAACTTTAACCCACACACTAACCTAACCCTAACTCTAAACCAAACCCAAACCCTAACCCTAATCCTAACTCTAACACTAACCCAAACACTAACCCTAACACTAACCCAAACCATAACCCAAATAATAACCCTAATCCTAACCCTAACCCTAACTCTCATCCTTATCCTAACCCTAACCCTAACCCTAACCCAAACCCAAACCCTAATCTTAACACAAACCCTAACCCTAATCCTAAATCTAACACTAACCCTAACCCAAACCCTAACCCTAACCCTAACTCTAACCCAAATCCTAACCCTAACCCTAACACAAACCCTAACCTTAACCCTTATCCTAACCCTAATGCTAAACCTAAACCTAACCCTAACACTAACCCTACTCCTAACCCTAACCCTAACGCAAACCCTAACCCTAACCCCAACCCTAACCCTAAATCAAACCCTAACCCAAACCCTAACCCTAACCTGATCTCAAACCCTAACCCCAACCGTACCCCTAACTGAAACACTAATCGTAAATCTAACCCTACCCCTAATGCTAACCCTAAACCTAATTCAAACTCAAACACTAATCCTATTCCTAGCCCGAACCCAAACCCTAACCCTACCCCTTAACCTAATCCAAAACATAACCCAAACAGATACCCTAACACTAAATCTAAACTTAACCCTAAACCCTAACCCTAACACTAAACCTAAACATAACCCAAACCTAAACCCAAACCCTAATCCTAATCCTAACCCTAACCCTAACCCTAATCCTAGTCCTAACCCTAACCCTAACCCTAACCCTAACCCTAACCTTAACCCTTACGCAAACCCAAACTCTAAACCTAACTCTAATCGGAACCCTAACCCTAACCCTAATCACAACCCTAACCCTAACCATAACCCTAATCCAACACCTCACCCTAACCCTAACTCTAACCCAAACCCTAACCTAAAACTAACTCTAAACCAAACCCAAACCCTAACCCTAACCCTAATTCTAACCCAAAACCTAACCTAACAGTAAACCTAACCCTAACTCAAACCCTAACTCTAACACTAACCCAAACCTAACTCTAACCCTAACCCAAACCATATCCCAAATAATAACCCTAATCCTAACCCTAACCCTCATCCTTATCCTAACCCTAACCCTAACCCTAACCCTAACCCTAATTCTAACCCTAACCCTAACCCTAACCCAAAACCTAACCCTAACCCTAACCCTAACCCTAACCCTAATGCCAACCCTAACCCTAACCATAACCCTAATCCAACACCTCACCCTAACTCTAACTCTAACACAAACCCTAACCTAACAGTAAACCTAACCCTAACTCAAAACTTACCTCTAACACTAACCCAAAACCTAACCCTAACACAAATCTAAACCATAACCCAAATACTAACCCTAATCCTAACACTAACCCTAACCCTCAACCTTATCCTAACCCGAACCCTAACCCTTACCCTTACCCAAACCCAAACCCTAAAACTAACCCTAATCCGAACCCTAACCATAACCCTAATCCTAACCGTAACCCTAACCCTAACCCAAACCCTAACCCTCACCCTAACTCTAACCCAAACCCGAAACCTAACCCTAACCCTAACCCAAATCCTAACCCTAACCCTTACCCTAACCCTAACCAAAACCCTAACCCTAATCCAAACCCTAACCCAAAACCAAACCCTAACACTAACCCTAAACTTAACCCAAACCCTAAACCTAACCCTAACCCAAAACCTAACCATAACCATAACCCTAACCATAAACCTAACCCAAAACTAAACCTTAAACTTTACGCTAATCGTAACTCAAACCCTAACCCTAACCCAAATCCAAACCCTAAACTTTACACTAACCCTAGCCCTAACACTAACCCAAATTCAAACCAAAGCCTAACCCTAACCCAAACCCTAACCTAATCCTAACCCTAACCCTAACCCTAACCCTAACCCAAACCCGAACCCTAACCATAACCCTAACCCTAACCCTAACCCTAACCCTAACCCAAACCCTAACCTGAACCCTAAACCAAACCCTAATCCTAACACTAACACTAACCCTAACCGAAAACCTAAACCCTAACCCTACTCCTAACCCTAACCCTAACCCTTACCCTTACCCAAACACAAACCATAAAACTAACCCTAATCCAAACCCTAACCCTAACCCTAATCCTAACCGTAACCCTAACCCTAACCCAAACCCTAACCCTCAACATAACTCTAACCCAAACCCGAACCCTAACCTAACCCTAACCCAAATCCTAACCCTAACCCTAACCCTAACCCTAACCCAAATCCTAACCCTAACCCAAACCCTAACCCAAACCCAAA
>CM069532.1:85777187-85779687 GCA_035773235.1 Eospalax fontanierii | reverse complement strand
TACTTATCCTAAACCTAACCCTAAACCTAATGCTAACCCTAAACCTAATTCAAACTCAAACCCTAACCCTAATCATAACCCGAAACCAAACCCTAACCCTAACACTAAACCTAACCCAAAACATAACCCAAACCGAAACCCTAACCCTAACCCTAACCCTAACCCTAAACCCTAACCCTAAAATAACCCTAACCATAAACCAAACCTAACCCCAAACCCTAACCCTAATCCTAACCCTAACCCTAACCCTAATCCTAGTCCTAACCCTAACCCTAACCCTAACCCTAGCCCTAACCTTAACCCTTACCCAAACCCAAACTCTAAACCTAACTCTAATCGGAACCCTAACCCTTACCCTAACCCTAACCCAAAACCTAACCCAAAACCAAACCCTAACCCTAACCCTAACGCTAACCCTAACCATAACCCTAACCCTAACCGTAATGCTAAACCTAACCATAACCCTAACCCTAACCCTAAACCTAACCAAACATAAACCCTAACCGAAACCCTAATCCTAACCCTAACCCTAAAACTAACCCTAACCGAAAACCTAAACCCTAACCCTACTCCTAACCCTAACCCTAAACCTAACACAAACCCTAACCCTAAACGTAAACTTAACCCAAACCCTAACCCTAACCCTAACCCAAACCCAAACCCTAATCTGAACACAAACCCTAAGCCTAATCCTAACCCTAACCGTAACCCTAACCCAAACGCTAACCCTAACCCTAACCATAAACCTAACCCAAACCCTAAACCTAACCCTAACCCTAACCCTAACCCTAACCCTAAACCTAACCCAAACCCTAACCCTAACCCTAATCCTAACCCTAATGCTAACCCTTAACCTAACCCTAACACTAACCCTAGTCCTAACCCTAACCCTAACCCAAACCCTAACACTAACCCTAACCCTAAACCTAACCCTAAATCAAACCCTAAACCTAACCCTAACCCTAACCTTAAACCTAACCCTAACCCTAACTGAAACACTAATCCTAAACCTAACCCTAACACTAATGCTAACACTAAATCTAATTCAAACTCAAACCCTAACCCTAATCCTAACCCGAACCCAAACCCTAACCCTAACCCTAAACCTAACCCAAAAAGTAACCCAAACAGAAACCCTAACCCTAATCCTAACTCTAACCCTCATCCTTATCCTAACCCTAACCCTAACCCTAACCCTAACCCTAATTCTAACCCTAACCCTAATTCTAACCCTAACCCTAACCCTAACCCAAACCCTAACCCTAACCCTTACCCTATCCAGAATCCTAACACTAACCCTAACCCTTACCGTAACCCTAACCCTTACCGTAACCCTAACCCTAACCCAAACCCTAACCCTGACCCTAATCCTAACCCTAATGCTAACCCTAAACCTAACCCTAACACTAACCCTAGTCCTAACCCTAATCCTAACCCAAACCCTAACCCTAACCCTAACCCGAACCCAAACCCTAACCCTAACCCTAACCCTAACTGAAATACTTATCCTAAATCTAACCCTAACCCTAATGCTAACCCTAAACCTAATTCAAACTCAAACCCTAACCCTAATCATAACCCGAAACCAAACCCTAACCCTAACCCTAACCCTAACCCTAAACCCTAACCCTAACCTAACCCTAACCATAACCCAAACCTAACACCAAACCCTAACCCTAATCCTAACCCTAACCCTAACCCTAATCCTAGTCCTAACCCTAAACCTAACCCTAACCCTAACCCTAACCTTAACCCTTACCCAAACCCAAACTCTAAACCTAACTCTAATCAGAACCCTAACCCTAACCCTAATCCTAACCCTAACCCTAAACCTCATCCTTATCCTAACCCTAACCCTAACCCTAACCCTAACCCTAACCCTAACCCTAACCCTAATTCTAACCCTAACCATAGCCCTAATCCAACACCTCACCGTAACCCTAACTCTAACACAAACCCTAACCTAAAACTAACTCTAAACCAAACCCAAACCCTAACCCTAACCCTAATTCTAACCCTAACCATAACCCTAATCCTAACCGTAACCCTAACCCTAACCCAAACCCTGACCCTCACCCTAAGTCTAACCCAAACCCGAAACCTAACCCTAACCCTAACCCAAATCCTAATCCTAACCCTAACCCTAACCCTAACCAAAACCCTAACCCAAAACCAAACCCTACCCTAACCCTAAACTTAACCCAAACCCTAACCCTAACCCTAACCCTAAACCTGACCATAACCCTAACCCTAACCGTAAACCTAACCCAAAACTAAACACTAAACTTTACGCTAATCGTAACTCAAACCCTAACCCTAAACCAAATCCTAAGCCTAAACTTTAGCCTAACCTTAGCCCTAACACTAACCCAAATTCAAACCTAAGCCTAACCCTAACCCAAACCCTAACCCTAATCCTAACCCTAACCCTAACCCTAACCCTAACCCAAACTCGAACCCTAACCATAACCCTAACCCAAACCCTAACCCTAACCCTAAC
>CM069532.1:85769687-85772187 GCA_035773235.1 Eospalax fontanierii | reverse complement strand
CTAAACGAAACCCTAACCCTAACCCGAACCGTAACCCTAACCCAAACCCTAACCCTAACCCTAATCCTAACCCTAATGCTAACCCTAAACTTAACCCTAACACTAACCCTAGTCCTAACCCTAACCCTAACCCAAACCCTAACACTAACCCTAAACTTAACCCTAGTCCTAACACTAACCCTAACCCTAACCCTAACCCTAACCCTAACCCTAACCCAAACCCTAACCCTAACCCTAAGCCTAACTGAAACCCTAATCCTAAACCTAACCCTAACCCTAATACTAACCCTATACCTAATCCAAACTCAAACCTTAACCCTATCCCTACCCGAACCCAAACCCTAACCCGAACCCTAAACCTAACCCTAACCCTATTCCTAACCCTAACCCTAACCAAAACCCTAACCCTAATCCAAACCCTAACCCAAAACCAAACCCTGACCCTAACCCTACACTTAACCCAAACCCTAACCCTACCCCAACCCCAAAACCCTAACCATAACCCTAACCCTAACCATTAACCTCACCCAAAACTAAACCCTAAACTTTACGCTAATCGTAACTCAAACCCTAACCCTAACCCAAATTTAAACCCTAAACTTTACACTAACCCTAGCCCTAACACTAACCAAATTCAAACCTAAGCCTAACCCTAACCCAAAACCTAAGCCTAATCCTAACTCTAACCCTAACCCTAACCCTAACCCAAACCCGAACCCTAACCATAAACCTAACCCAAACCCTAACCCTAACCCTAAACCTAACCCAAAACATAACCTTAACCCTAAACCAAACCCTAATCCTAACACTATCACTAACCCTAAACGAAAACCTAAACCCTAACCCTACTCCTAACCCTAGCCCTAACCCTTACCCTTACCCAAACGCAAACCCTAAAACTAACCCTAATCCAAACCCTAACCCTAACCGTAATCCTAACCGTAACCCTAACCCTAACCCAACCCCTAACCCTCACCATAACTCTAACCCAAACCGGAAACCTAACCGTAACCCTAAACCAAATCCTAACCCTAACCCTAACCCTAAACCTAACCCAAAACTTAACCCTAACCCAAACCCTAACCCAAACCCAAATCCTAACCCTAGCCCTAAAGCTAACCCTAACCATAACCCTAACCCTAACCCTAACGCTAAACCTAACCATAACCCTAACGCTAACCCTAAACCTAACCAAACCTAAACCCTAACCCAAACCCTAATCCTAACACTAACCCTAACACTAACCCTAACCAAAAACCTAAACCATAACGCTACTCCTAACCCTAACCCTAACACTAACACTAATTCTAACCCTAACCCTAACCCTAACCCTAACCCTAACCCTAACCCTAATCCCAACCCTAACCATAACCATAACCCTAATCCAACACCTCACCCTAAACCTAACTCTAACCCAAACCCTAACCTAACCCTAAACCTAACCCTAACTCAAACCCTAACTCTAACACTAAACCAAACCCTAACCCTAACCTTAATCCAAACCATAACCCAAATAATAACCCTAATCCTAACCCTAACCCTAACCCTCATCCTTATCCTAACCCTAACCCTAACCCTAACCCTAACCCTAACCCTAATTCTAATCCTAACCATAACCCTAATCCAACACCTCACCCTAACCCTAACTCTAACACAAACCCTAACCTAAAACTAACTCTAAACCAATCCCAAACCCTAACCCTAACCCTAATTCTAACCCAAACCCTAACCTAACAGTAAACCTAACCCTAACTCAAAACCTAACTCTAACACTAACCCAAACGCTAACCCTAACACAAACCTAAACCATAACCGAAATACTAAACCTAATCCTAACCCTAACCCTAACCCTCATCCTTATCCTAACCCGAACCCTAACCCTTACCCTTACCCAAACCCAAACCCTAAAACTAACCCTAATCCGAACCCTAACCATAACCCTAATCCTAACCGTAACCCTAACCCTAACCCAAACCCTAACCCTCAACCTAACTCTAACCCAAACCCGAAACCTAACCCTAACCCTAAACCAAATCCTAACCCTAACCCTAACCCTAACCCTAACCAAAACCCTAACCCTAATCCAAACCCTAACCCAAAACCAAACCCTACCCTAACCCTAAACTTAACCCAAACCCTAACCCTAACCCTAACCCTAAACCTGACCATAACCCTAACCCTATCCATAAACCTAACCCAAAACTAAACCCTAAACTTTACGCTAATCGTAACTCAAACCCTAACCCTAAACCAAATCCAAACCCTAAACTTTACACTAACCCTAGCCCTAACACTAACCCAAATTCAAACCTAAGCCTAACCCTAACAAAAAACCCGAACCCTAATCATAACCCTAACGCAAACCCTAACCTTAACCCTAAACCAAACTCTAAAACTAACACTAACACTAACCCTAACCGAAAACCTAAACCCTAACCCTACTCCTAACCCTAACCCTAACCCTTACCCTTACTCAAACGCAAACCCTAAAACTAACCCT
>CM069532.1:85762187-85767187 GCA_035773235.1 Eospalax fontanierii | reverse complement strand
ACCCTAACCCTAACCCTAATCCCAACCCTAACCCTAAACATAATCCTAATCCAACACCTCACCCTAAACCTAACTCTAACCCAAACCCTAACCTAACCCTAAACCTAACCCTAACTCAAACCCTAACTCTAACACTAAACCAAACCCTAACCCTAACCTTAATCCAAACCATAACCCAAATAATAACCCTAATCCTAACCCTAACCCTAAGCCTCATCCTTATCCTAACCCTAACCCTAACCCTAACCCTAACCCTAATCCTAACCCTAACCCTAATTCTAACCCTAACCATAACCCTAATCCAACACCTCACCCTAACCCTAACTCTAACACAAACCCTAACCTAAAACTAACTCTAAACCAAACCCAAACCCTAACCCTAACCCTAATTCTAACCCAAACCCTAATCTAACAGTAAACCTAACCCTAACTCAAAACCTAACTCTAACACTAACCCAAACCCTAACCCTAACGCAAACCTAAACCATAACCGAAATACTAACCCTAATCCTAACCCTAACCCTAACCCTCATCCTTATCCTAACCCGAAACCTAACCCTTACCCATACCCAAACCCAAACCCTAAAACTAACCCTAATCCGAAACCTAACCATAACCCTAATCCTAACCGTAACCTTAACCCTAACCCAAACACTAACCCTCAACCTAACTCTAACCCAAACCCGAAACCTAACCCTAACCCTAACCCAAATCCTAACCCTAACCCTAACCCTAACCCTAACCAAAACCCTAACCCTAATCCAAACCCTAACCCAAAACCAAACCCTACCCTAACCCTAAACTTAACCCAAACCCTAACCCTAACCCTAACCCTAAACCTGACCATAACCCTAACCCTATCCATAAACCTAATCCAAAACTAAACCCTAAACTTTACGCTAATCGTAACTCAAACCGTAACCCTAAACAAAATCCAAACCCTAAACTTTACACTAACCCTAGCCCTAACACTAACCCAAATTCAAAACTAAGCCTAACCCTAACCCAAACCCGAACCCTAACCATAACCCTAACCCAAACCCTAACCTTAACCCTAAACCAAACTCTAAAACTAACACTAACACTAACCCTAACCGAAAACCTAAACCCTAACCCTACTCCTAACCCTAACCCTAACCCTTACCCTTACTCAAACGCAAACCCTAAAACTAACCCTAATCCAAACCCTAACCCTAACCCTAATCATAACCGTAACCCTAACCCTAACCCAACCCCTAACCCTCACCATAACTCTAACCCAAACCCGAACCCTAACCCTAAACCTAACCCAAATCCTAACCCTAACCCTAACCCTAACCCAAACCCTAACCCTAACCCAAACCCTAACCCAAACCCAAATCCAAACCCTAACCCTAAAGCTAACTCTAACCATAACCCTAACCCTAACCCTAACGCTAAACCTAACCATAACCCTATCCCTCACCCTAAACCAAACCAACCCAAAACCCAAAACCAATCCCTAATCCTAACACTAACCCTAACACTAACCCTAACCAAAAACCTAAACCCAACCCCTACTCCTATCCCTAACCCTAAACCTAACCCAAACCAAAACCCTAATCTTAATACAAACCCTAACCCTAATCCTAACTCTAACCCTACCCCTAACCCAAACCCTAATCCTAACCCTAACCCTAACCCAAATCCTAACCCTAACCGTAACCCTAACCCTAACCCTAAACAAAACCCTAAACCTAACCCTAATCCTAACCATAACGCTAGCCCTAATCCTAACCCTAACCCTAACCGAAACCTAAACCCAAACCCCAACCCTAATCCTAACACTAACCTGAACCCTTACCCAAACCCAAACTCTAAACCTAACTCTAATCGGAACCATAACCCTAACCCTAATCCTAACCCTAACCTAAACAACCCTAATCCAACACCTCACCCTAACCCTAACTCTAACCCAAACCCTAACCTAACCCTAACTCTAAACCAAACCTATACCGTAACCCTAACCCTAAATCTAACCCAAACCCTAACCTAACCCTAAACCTAACCCTAACTCAAACCCTAACTCTAACACTAACCCAAACCCTAACCCTAACACTAACCAAAACCATAACCCAAATAATAACCCTAATCCTAACCCTAACCCTAACCCTCATCCTTATCCTAACCCTAACCCTAATGCTAAACCTAACCCTAACCCAAACCCAAACCCTAACCCTAAACTTAAAGCTAACCTTAGCCCTAACCCTAACACAAACCCTAACCCTAAACCTAACCCTAACCCTAACCCAAACTTTAACCTTAACCCAAACCCTAACCCAAACCCAAATCCTAACCCTAACCATAAAGCTAACCCTAACCATAACCCTAACCCTAACCCTAACGCTAAACCTAACCATAACCCTAACCCTAACCCTAAACCTAACCAAACCTAAACCCTAACCCAAACCCTAATCCTAACACTAACCCTAACACTAACCCTAACCAAAAACCTAACCCCTAACCCTACTCCTAACCCTAACCCTAACCCTAACCCAAACCCAAACCCCAATCTTAATACAAAACCTAACCCTAAATCTAACCCTAACCCTAACCCAAACCCTAACCCTAACCCTAACCCTAACAATAACCCAAACCCTAACCCTAACCCTAACCTTAACCCTAACCCAAACCCTAAACCTAACCCTAATCCTAACCCTAATGCTAACCCTAAACCTAATTCAAACTCAAACCCTAACGATATTCCTAACCCGAACCCAAACCCTAACCCTAACCCTAAACCTAACCCAAAATATAACCCAAACCGAAACCCTAACCCTAAATCTAATCCTAACCCTAAACCCTAACCCTAACACTAACCCTAACGATAAACGAAACCTAAACCCAAACCCTAACGCTAATCCTAACCCTGACCCTAACCCTAACCCTAGTCCTAACCCTAACCCTAACACTAACCCTAACCCTAACCTGAACCCTTACCCAAACCCAAACTCTAAACCTAACTCTAATCGGAATCATAACCCAAACCCTAATCCTAACCCTAACCCTAACCCTAACCCTAACCCAAACCCGAACCCTAACCATAACCCTAACCCAAACGCTAACCCTAACCCTGACCCTAACACAAACCCTAACCCTAAACTTAACCCGAAACCAAACCCTAATCCTAACCCTAACCCTAACAATAACCCTAACCGAAAACCTAAACCCTAACCCTACTCCTAACCCTAACCCTAACCCTTACCCTTATCCAAACCCAAACCCTAAAACTAACCCTAATCCAAACCCTAACCCTAACCCTAATCCTAACCGTAACCCTAACCCGAACCCAACCCCTAACCCTCACCATAACTCTAACCCAAATCCGACTCTAACCCTAACCCTAACCCAAATCGTAACCCGAACCCGAACCCTAACCCTAACCCTAACCCAAACCCTAACCCTAACCCTAACCCAAACCCTAACCCTAACCCTAATCCTAACCCTAATGCTAACCCTAAACCTAACTCAAACTCAAACCCTAACCCTAAGCCTAAACCTAACCCAAACCCTAACTGTAACCCTAACCCTAACCCTAACTAAAACCCTAACACTAACCCAACCCGAACGCAAACCCTAACCCTAACCCGAAACTTAACCGAAAACCTAAACCCAACTGTAATCCTAAACCAAAACCTAACCCTAACCCTAACCCTAACCCTAACCCAATCCCTAACCCTAACCCTAAGCCAAAACCTAAACCTAACCCTAAACCTAACCCTAACCCTAACCCAAAAACTAACCCTAAACCTAACCCTAAGCCAAACCCTAACCCTAACCCTTATCCTAACCCATACCCAAACCCTAACCCTAACCCTAACCCTAATCCAAACCCTAACCGTAATCCTAATCCTAACCGTAACCCTAACCCTAACCCAACCCCTAACCCTCACCCTAACTCTAACCCAATCCCTAACCCTAACCCTAACCCTAACCCAAATCCTAACCCTAACCCTAAACCTAACCCAAACCCTAATCCTAATCCAAACCCTAACCCAAAACCAAACCCTAACCCTAACCCTAAACCTAACCATAACCCTAACCCTAACCATAAACCTAACCCAAACCTAAACCCTAAACTTTACCCTAATCGTAACTCAAACCCTAACCCTAACCCAAATCCAAACCCTAAACTTTACACTAACCCTAGCCCTAACACTAACCCAAATTCAAACCTAAGCCTAACCCTAACACAAACCCTAACCCTAATCCTAACCCTAACCCTAACCCTAACCCTAACCCAAACTTGAACCCTAACCATAGCCCTAACCCAAACCCTAACCCTAACCCTAACCCTAACTCAAACCCTAACCCTAACCTTAACCCGAAACCAAATCCTAATCCTAACGCTAACCCTAAAAATAACCCTAACCGAAAACCTAAACCCTAACCCTACTCCTAACCCTAACCCTAACCCTTACCCTTATCCAAACCCAAACCCTAAAACTAACCCTAATCCAAACCCTAACCCTAACCCTAATCCTAACCGTAACCCTAACCCTAACCCAACCCCTAACCCTCATCATAACTCTAACCCAAATCTGACTCTAACCCTAAACCTAACCCAAATCCTAACCCGAACCCTAACCCTAACCCTAACTCAAACCCTAAACTTAACCCAAACCCTAACCCTAACCCTAACGCTAACCCTAACCATAACCCTAACCCTAACCCTAATGCTAAACCTAAACATAACCCTAACCCTAACCCTAAACCTAAACAAACCTAAACCCTAAAACAAACCCTAATCCTAACACTAACACTGACACTAACCCTAACCGAAAACCTAAACCCTAACCCTACTCGTAACCCTAACCCTAACCCTAACCATAACCGAAACCTAAACCCAAACCCTAACCCTAAACCTAACCCTAACCCTAACCCTAACCCTAACCCTAACCCTAACCCTAACCTGAACCCTTACCCAAACACAAACTCTAAACCTAACTCTAATCGGAACCATAATCCTAACCCTAATCCTA
>CM069532.1:85754687-85759687 GCA_035773235.1 Eospalax fontanierii | reverse complement strand
AACCCTAACCCTAACTCTAACTGAAACACGTATCCTAAACCTAACCCTAACCCTAATGCTAACCCTAAACCTAATTCAAACTCAAACCCTAACCCTAACCCTAACCCTAACCCTAACCCTAACCCTAACCCTAACAGAGACACTAATCCTAAACCTAACCCAAACCCTAATTCTAACCCTAAACCTAATTCCAACTCAAAACCTAACCCTAACACTAAACCTAACCCAAAGCATAACCCAAACCGAAACCCTAACCCTAAACATAACCCTAACCCTAAACCCTAACCCTACCACTTACCCTAACCATAACCCAAACCTAAAACCAAACCCTAACCCTAATCCTAACCCTAACCCTAACCCTAATCCTAGTCCTAACCCTAACCCTAACCCTAACCCTAAACCGAACCTTAACCCTTACCCAAACCCAAACTCTAAACCTAACTCTAATCGGAACCCTAACACTAACCCTAATCCTAACCCTAACCCTAAACATAACCCTAATCCTAGTCCTAACCCTAACCCTAACCCTAACCCTAAACCTAACCTTAACCCTTACCCAAACCCAAACTCTAAACCTAACTCTAATCGGAACCCTAACCCTAACCCTAACCCTAACCCTAATCCTAACCCTAACCCTAACCATAACCCTAATCCAACACCTCACCCTAACCCTAACTCTAACCCAAACCCTAACCTAACCCTAACTCTAAACCAAACCCAAACCCTAACCCTAACCCTAACTCTAACCCAAACCCTAACCTAACCCTAAACCTAACCCTAACTCAAACCCTAACTCTAACACTAACCCAAACCCTAACCCTAACTCTAACCCTAACTCAAACCCTAACCCTAACCTTAACCCGAAACCAAACCCTAATCCTAACGCTAACCCTAACAATAACCCTAACCGAAAACCTAAACCCTAACCCTACTCCTAACCCTAACCCTAACCCATACCCTTATCCAAACCCAAACCCTAAAACTAACCCTAATCCAAACCCTAACCCTAACCCTAATCCTAACCGTAACCCTAACACTAACCCAACCCCTAACCCTCACCATAACTCTAACCCAAATCTGACTCTAACCCTAACCCTAACCCAAATCCTAACCCGAACCCTAAACCTAACCCTAACTCAAACCCTAACCCTAACCCAAACCCTAACCCAAACCCTAACCCTAACCCTAACCCTAACGCTAACCCTAACCATAACCCTAACCCTAACCCTAATGCTAAACCTAACCATAACCCTAACCCTAACCCTAATCCTAAACAAACCTAAACCCTAAAACAAACCCTAATCCTAACACTAACACTGACACTAACCCTAACCGAAAACCTAAACCCTAAACCTACTCGTAACCCTAACCCTAACCCTAACCATAACCGAAACCTAAACCAAACCCTAACCCTAATCCTAACCCTAACCCTAACCCTAACCCTAATCCTAGTCCTAACCCTAACCCTAACCCTAACCCTAACCCTAACCTGAACCCTTACCCAAACCCAAACTCTAAACCTAACTCTAATCGGAACCATAACCCTAACCCTAATCCTAACCCTAACCTAACCATAACCCTAATCCAACACCTCACCCTAACCCTAACTCTAACCCAAACCCTAACCTAACCATAACTCTAAACCAAACCTTAACCGTAACCCTAACCCTAAATCTAACCCAAACCCTAACCTAACCCTAAACCTAACCCTAACACAAACCCTAACTCTAACCCTAACCCAAATCCTAACACTAACCCTAACCCAAACCCTAACCCTAAATCAAACCCTAACCCTAACCCTAACCCTAACCCAAACCCTAACCCAAACCCAAATCCTAACCCTAACCCTAAAGCTAACTCTAATCCGAACCCTAACCATAACACTAATCCTAACCGTAACCCTAACCCTAACCCAAACCCTAAACCTCAACCTAACTCTAACCCAAACCCGAAACCTAACCCTAACCCAAATCCTAACCCTAACCCTAACCCTAACCCTAACAAAAACCCTAACCCTAATCCAAACCCTAACACAAAACCAAACCCTACCCTAACCCTAAACTTAACCCAAACCCTAACCCTAACGCAAACCTAAATCATAACCGAAATACTAACCCTAACCCTAACCCTAACCCTAAACCTGACCATAACCCTAACCCTAACCATAAACCTAACCCAAAACTAAACCCTAAACTTTACGCTAATCGTAACTCAAATCCTAACCCTAAACCAAATCCAAACCCTAAACTTTACACTAACCCTAGCCCTAACACTAACCCAAACTCAAACCTAGCCTAACCCTAACCCAAACCCGAACCCTAACCATAACCCTAAACCAAACTCTAAAACTAACACTAACACTAACCCTAACCGAAAACCTAAACCCTAACCCTACTCCTAACCCTAACCCTAACCCTTACCCTTACTCAAACGCAAACCCTAAAACTAACCCTAATCCAAACCCTAAGCCTAACCCTAATCCTAACCGTAACCCTAACCCTAACCCAACCCCTAACCCTCACCATAACTCTAACCCAAACCCCAACCCTAACCCTAACCCTAACCCAAATCCTAACCCTAACCCTAACCCTAACCCAATCCCTAACCCTAACCCAAACCCTAACCCAAACCCAAATCCTAACCCTAACCCTAAAGCTAACTCTAACCATAACCCTAACCCTAACCCTAACGCTAAACCTAACCATAACCCTAACCCTAACCCTAAACCTAACCAAACCTAAACCCTAAACAAAACCCTAATCCTAACACTAACCCTAACACTAACCCTAACCAAAAACCTAAACCCAAACCCTACTCCTATCCCTAACCCTAAACCTAACCCAAACCCAAACCCTAATCTTAATACAAACCCTAACCCTAACCCTAACCCTAACAGAGACACTAATCCTAAACCTAACCCAAACCCTAATGCTAACCCTAAACCTAATTTCTACTCAAAACCTAACCCTAACACTAAACCTAACCCAAAACATAACCCAAACCGAAACCCTAACCCTAAACCTAACCCTAACCCTAAACCCTAAACCTAACACTTACCCTAACCATAACCCAAACCTAAAACCAAACCCTAACCCTAATCCTAACCCTAACCCTAACCCTAATCCTAGTCCTAACCCTAACCCTAACCCTAACCCTAAACCGAACCTTAACCCTTACCCAAACCCAAACTCTAAACCTAACTCTAATCGGAACCCTAACACTAACCCTAATCCTAACCCTAACCTTAAACATAAACCTAACCCTAAATCAAACCCTAAACCTAACCCTAAACCTAACCCGAACCCAAACCCTAACCCTAACCCTAACCCTAACAGAGACACTAATCCTAAACCTAACCCAAACCCTAATGCTAACCCTAAACCTAATTCCTACTCAAAACCTAACCCTAACACTAAACCTAACCCAAAACATAACCCAAACCGAAACCCTAACCCTAAACCTAACCCTAACCCAAACCCTAATCCTAACACTAACCCTAACACTAACCCTAACCAAAAACCTAAACCCTAACGCTACTCCTAACCCTAACCCTAACCCTAACCCTAATTCTAACCCTAACCCTCACCCTAACCCAAAACCTAACCCAGACCCTAACCCTAACCCTAATCCCAACCCTAACCATAACCAAAACCCTAATCCAACACCTCACCCTAAACCTAACTATAACCCAAACCCTAACCTAACCCTAAACCTAACCCTAACTCAAACCCTAACTTTAACACTAAACCAAAGCCTAACCCTAACCTTAATCCAAACCATAACCCAAATAATAACCCTAATCCTAACCCTAACCATAACCCTCATCCTTATCCTAACCCTAACCCTAACCCTAACCCTAACCCTAACCCTAACCCTAATTCTAACCCTAACCATAACCCTAATCCAACACCTCACCCTAACCTAACTCTAACACAAACCCTAACCGAAAACTAACTCTAAACCAAACCCAAACCCTAACCCTAACCCTAATTCTAACCCAGACCCAAACCTAACAGTAGACCTAACCCTAACTCAAAACCTAACTCTAACACTAAGCCAAACCCTAACCCTAACGCAAACCTAAACCATAACCGAAATACTAACCCTAATCCTAACCCTAACCCTAACCCTCATCCTTATCCTAACCCGAACCCTAACCCTTACCCATACCCAAACCCAAACCCTAAAACTAACACTAATCCGAACCCTAACCATAACCCTAATCCTAACCGTAACCCTAACCCTAACCCAAACCCTAACCCTCAACCTAACTCTAACCCAAACCCGAAACCTAACCCTAACCCTAACCCAAATCCTAACCCTAACCCTAACCCTAACCCTAACCAAAACCCTAACCCTAATCCAAACCCTAACCCAAAACCAAACCCTACCCTAACCCTAAACTTAACCCAAACCCTAACCCTAACCCTAACCCTAAACTTGACCATAACCCTAACCCTATCCATAAACCTAACCCAAAACTAAACCCTAAACTTTACGCTAATCGTAACTCAAACCCTAACCCTAAACCAAATCCAAACCCTAAACTTTACACTAACCCTAGCCCTAACACTAACCCAAATTCAAACCTAAGCCTAACCCTAACCCAAACCCGAACCCTAACCATAACCCTAACCCAAACCCTAACCTTAACCCTAAACCAAACTCTAAAACTAACACTAACACTAACCCTAACCGAAAACCTAAACCCTAACCCTATTCCTAACCCTAACCCTAACCCTTACCCTTACTCAAAGGCAAACCCTAAAACTAACCCTAATCCAAACCCTAACCCTAACCCTAATCCTAACCGTAACCCTAACCCTAACCCAACCCCTAAACCTCAACATAACTCTAACCCAAACCCGAACCCTAACCCTAACCCTAACCCAAATCCTAACCCTAACCCTAACCCTAACCCAAACCCTAACCCTAACCCAAACCCTAACCCAAACCCAAATCCTAACCCTAACCCTAAAGCTAACTCTAACCATAACCCT
>CM069532.1:85737187-85749687 GCA_035773235.1 Eospalax fontanierii | reverse complement strand
ATTCCTAACCGTAACCCTAACCCTAACCCAACCCCTAACCCTCACCATAACTCTAACCCAAATCTGACTCTAACCCTAACCCTAACCCAAATCCTAACCCGAACCCTAACCCTAACCCTAACTCAAACCCTAACCCTAACCCAAACCCTAACCCAAACCCAAACCCTAACCCTAACCCTAACGCTAACTCTAACCATAACCCTAACCCTAACCCTAATGCTAAACCTAACCGTAACCCTAACCCTAACCCTAAACCTAAACAAACCTAAACCCTAAAACAAACCCTAATCCTAACACTAACACTAACACTAACCCTAACCGAAAACCTAAACCCTAACCCTACTCGTAACCCTAACCCTAACCCTAACCATAACCGAAACATAAACCCAAACCCTAACCCTAATCGTAACCCTAACCCTAACCCTAATCCTAGTCCTAACCCTAACCCTAACCCTAACCCTAACCCTAACCCTAACCCCTAACCTGAACCCTTACCCAAACCCAAACTCTAAACCTAACTCTAATCGGAACCATAACCCTAACCCTAATCCTAACCCTAACCTAACCATAACCCTAATCCAACACCTCACCCTAACCCTAACTCTAACCCAAACCCTACCCTAACCCTAACTCTAAACCAAACCTAAACCGTAACCCTAACCCTAAATCTAACCCAAACCCTAACCTAACCCTAAACCTAACCCTAACTCAAACCCTAACTCTAACACTAACCCAAACCCTAACCCTAACACTAACACAAAACATAACCCAAATAATAACCCTAACCCTAACCCTAACCCTAACCCTAACCCTAACCCAAACCCTAACATTAAACCTAACCCTAACCCTGAACCTAAATCAACCCTAACCCTATCCCTAACTCTAACCGAAACCCAAACCCTAACCCTAACCCTGACCCTAACTGAAACACTAATCCTAAACCTAACCCTAACCTAATGCTAACCCTAAACCTAATTCAAACTCAAACCCTAACCCTATTCCTAACCCGAACCCAAACCCTAACCCTAGCGCTTAACCTAACCCAAAACATAACCCAAACCGAAACCCTAACCCTAAATCTAACCCTAACCCTAAACCCTAACCCTAACACTAACGCTAACATTAACCCAAACCTAAACCCAAACC
The DNA here is from genome assembly GCA_035773235.1 of Eospalax fontanierii. NCBI lineage: Eukaryota > Metazoa > Chordata > Mammalia > Rodentia > Spalacidae > Eospalax > Eospalax fontanierii. The sequence goes on along the minus strand of CM069532.1, from coordinate 85,748,541 downwards.
CTAAACCTAATCCTAACCCTAACCCTAACCCTAATCCTAGTCCTAACCCTAACCCTAACCCTAACTCTAACCCTAACACTAACCTTAAGCCTTACCCAAACCCAAATTCTAAACCTAACTCTAAAAGGAACCCTAACCCTAACCCTAATCCTAACCCTAACCCTAACCATAACCCTAATCCAACACCTCACCCAAACCCTAACTCTAACCCAAAACCTAAACTAACCCTAACTCTAAACCAAACGTAAAACCCTAACCCTAACCCTAACTCTAACCCAAACTCTAACCTAACCCTTAACCTAACCCTAACTCAAACCCTAACTCTAACACTAAACCAAACCCTAACACTAACCCTAACCCAAAGCATAACCCAAATAATAACCCTAATCCTAACCCTAACCCTAACCCTTATCCTAACCCTAACCCTAACCCTAACCCTAATCCTAACCGTAATTCTAATCCTAACCCTAACCCTAACCCAAAACCTAACCCAAACCCTAACCCTAACACTAATCTTAACACTAACCCTAACCCTAACACTAACCCAGATTCAAACCTAACCCTAACCCAAACCCTAACCCTAACCCTAACCCAAACCCTAATCGTAACCCTAATTCTAACCCTAATGCTAAACCTAACCCTAACTCAAACCCTAACTCTAACACTAACCCAAACCGTAACCCTAACCCTAACCCAAACCATAACTCTAATTCTAACCCTAATGCTAAACCTAACCCTAATTCAAACCCTAACTCTAACACTAACCCAAACCGTAACCCTAACCCTAACCCAAACCATAACCCAAATAATAACCCTAATCCTAACCCTAACACTAACCCTCATCCTTATCCTAACCGTAAACCTAACCCTAAACATAACACTAATTCTAACACTAACCCTAACCCTAATCCTAACCTTAACCCTAACCCTAACCCAAACCCAAACCCTAATCTTAACACAAACCCTAACTCTAATCCTAACCCTAACCCTAACCCTAACCCAAACCCTAACCCTAACCCTAACCCTAACCCTAACCCAAACCCTAACCCTAACCCTAACCCTAACCCAAACCCTAACTCTAACCCTAATCCTAACCCTAATGCTAACCCTAAACCTAACCCTAACACTAACCCTAGTCCTAACCCTAACCCTAACCCAAACCCTTACACTAACCCTAAGCCTAACCCTAACCCTAAATCAAACCCTAACCCTAACCCGAACCCAAACCCTAACCCTAACCCTAACCCTAACTGAAATACTTATCCTAAACCTAACCCTAAACCTAATGCTAACCCTAAACCTTATTCAAACTCAAACCCTAACCTTAATCCTAAACCTAACCCTAACCTTAACCCTTAGCCAAACCCTAACCCTAAACCTAATCCTAACCCAAACCCTAACCCTAACCCTAACCCTAACCCAAACCCTTACACTAACCCTAAGCCTAACCCTAACCCTAAATCAAACCCTAACCCTAACCCGAAGCCAAACCCTAACCCTAACCCTAACCCTAACTGAAATACTTATCCTAAACCTAACCCTAACCCTAATGCTAAACCTAAACCTAATTCAAACTCAAACCCTAACCCTAATCCTAAACCTAACCCTAACCTAAACCCTTAGCCAAACCCTAACCCTAAACCTAACCCTAACCCAAACCCTAACCCTAACCCTAACCCTAACCCTAACCCTAAACCTAACCCAAACCCTAACCGTAACCCTAATCCTAACCCTAATGCTAACCCTAAACCTAAACATAACACCAACACTAGTCCTAACCCTAACCCTAACCCAAACCCTAACACTAAACCTAACCCTATCCCTGACCCTAAATCAAACCCTAACCCTATCCCTAACTCTAACCCGAACCCAAACCCTAACCCTAACCCTGACCCTAACTGAAGTACTAATCCTAAACCTAACCCTAACCTAATGCTAACCCTAAAGCTAATTCAAACTCAAACCCTAACCCTATTCCTAACCCGAACCCAAACGCTAACCCTAACCCTAAACCTAAACCAAAACATAACCCAAACCGAAACCCTAACCCTAAATCTAACCCTAACCCTAACCCTAACACTAACACTAACCTTAAGCCTTACCCAAACCCAAATTCTAAACCTAACTCTAAAAGGAACTCTAACCCTAACCCTAATCCTAACCCTAACCCTAACCATAACCCTAATCCAACACCTCACCCAAACCCTAACTCTAACCCAAACCCTAACCTAACCCTAACTCTAAACCAAACGCAAAACCTAACCCTAACCCTAACTCTAACCCAAACTCTAACCTAACCCTTAACCTAACCCTAACTCAAACCCTAACTCTAACACTAAACCAAACCCTAACACTAACCCTAACCCAAAGCATAACCCAAATAATAACCCTAATCCTAACCCTACCCCTAACCCTCATCCTTATCCTAACCCTAACCCTAACCCTAACCCTAATCTTAACCCTAATTCTAATTCTAACCCTAACCCTAACCCAAAACCTAACCCTAACCCTAACCCTAACACTAATCTTAACACTAACCCTAACCCTAACACTAACCCAGATTCAAACCTAACCCTAACCCAAACCCTAACCCTAACCCTAACCCAAACCCTAACCGTAACCCTAATTCTAACCCTAATGCTAAACCTAAACCTAACTCAAACTCAAACCCTAACCCTAAGCCTAACCCTAACTAAAACCCTAACACTAACCCAACCCGATCGCAAACCCTAACCCTAACCCGAAACTTAACAGAAAACCTAAACCTAAATGTAATCCTAAATCAAACCCTAACCCTAACTCTAACACTAACCCTAACCTTAACCCTAACCCAAACCCTAACCCTAACCCTAACCCAAAACCTAAACCTAACCCTAAACCTAACCCTAACCCTAAAACAAAAACTAACCCTAAGCCAAATCCTAACCCTAACCCTTATCCTAACCCATACCCAAAACCTAACCCTAACCCTAACACAAACCCTAAACCTAACCTTAACCCAAACCCAAACCCAAACCCTAACCCTAATCCTAACCCTAATGCTAACCCTAAACCTAACTCAAACTCAAACCCTAATCCTAACCCTAACCCTAACCCAAACCCTAACCCTAACCCTAACCTTAACCCTAAACCTAACCCTAACTCTAACCCTAACACTAACCCTAATTCTAAGTAAAACCCAAACCCTAACACTAACCCTAACCCAAACCCTAATAATAACCCTAAACCTAAACCTAACCGCTAATCCTAACCCTAACCCTACCCCTTGTCCTTATTCTAACGCTAGCCCTATCCCTAATCCTAACCCTAACCCTAACCCTAATTCTAACCCTAACCATAACCCTAATCCAACACCTCACCCTAACCCTAACTCTAACACAAACCCTAACCTAAAACTAACTCTAAACCAAACCCAAACCCTAACCCTAACCCTAATTCTAACCCAAACCCTAACCTAACAGTAAACCTAACCCTAACTCAAAACCTAACTCTAACACTAACCCAAACCCTAACCCTAACGCAAACCTAAATCATAACCGAAATACTAACCCTAATCCTAACCCTAACCCTAACCCTCATCCTTATCCTAACCCGAACCCTAACCCTTACCCTTACCCAAACCCAAACCCTAAAACTAACCCTAATCCGAACCCTAACCATAACCCTAATCCTAACCGTAACCCTAACCCTAACCCAAACCCTAACCCTCAACCTAACTCTAACCCAAACCCGAAACCTAACCCTAACCCTAACCCAAATCCTAACCCTAAACCTAACCCTAACCCTAACAAAAACCCTAACCCTAATCCAAACCCTAACACAAAACCAAACCCTACCCTAACCCTAAACTTAACCCAAACCCTAACCCTAACGCAAACCTAAATCATAACCGAAATACTAACCCTAACCCTAACCCTAACCCTAAACCTGACCATAACCCTAACCCTAACCATAAACCTAACCCAAAACTAAACCCTAAACTTTACGCTAATCGTAACTCAAACCCTAACCCTAAACAAAATCCAAACCGTAAACTTTACACTAACCCTAGCCCTAACACTAACCCAAATTCAAACCTAAGCCTAACCCTAACCCAAACCCGAACCCTAACCATAACCCTAACCCAAACCCTAACCTTAACCCTAAACCAAACTCTAAAACTAACACTAACACTAACCCTAACCGAAAACCTAAACCCTAACCCTACTCCTAACCCTAACCCTAACCCTTACCCTTACTCAAACGCAAACCCTAAAACTAACCCTAATCCAAACCCTAAACCTAACCCTAATCCTAACCGTAACCATAACCCTAACCCAACCCCTAACCCTCACCATAACTCTAACCCAAACCCGAACCCTAACCCTAACCCTAACCCAAATCCTAACCCTAACCCTAACCCTAACCCAAACCCTAACCCTAACCCAAACCCTAACCCAAACCCAAATCCTAACCCTAACCCTAAAGCTAACTCTAACCATAACCCTAACCCTAACCCTAACGCTAAACCTAACCATAACCCTAACCCTAACCCTAAACTTAACCAAACCTAAACCCTAAACAAAACCCTAATCCTAACACTAACCCTAACACTAACCCTAACCAAAAACATAAACCCAAACCCTACTGCTATCCCTAACCCTAAACCTAACCCAAACCCAAACCCTAATCTTAATACAAACCCTAACCCTAATCCTAACTCTAACCCTAACCCTAACCCAAACCCTAATCCTAACACTAACCCTAACCCAAACCCTAACCCTAAACGTAACCCTATCCCTAACCCTAAACAAAACCCTAAACCTAACCCTAATCCTAACCATAACGCTAGCCCTAACCCTAACCCTAACCCTAACCGAAACCTAAACCCAAACCCTAACCCTAATCCGAACCCTAACCCTAACCCTAATCCTAGTCCTAACCCTAACCCTAACCCTAACCCTAACCCTAACCCTAACCCTAACCTGAACCCTTACCCAAACCCAAACTCTAAACCTAACTCTAATCGGAACCCTAACCCTAACCCTAATCCTAATCCTAACCTAAACATAACCCTAATCCAACACCTCACCCTAACCCTAACTCTAACCCAAACCCTAACCTAACCCTAACTCTAAACCAAACCTCTACCGTAACCCTAACCCTAAATCTATCCCAAACCCTAACCTATCCCTAAACCTAACCCTAACTCAAACCCTAACTCTAACACTAACCCAAACCCTAACCCTAACAATAACCCAAACCATAACCCAAATAATAACCCTAATCCTAACCCTAACCCTAACCCTCATCCTTATCCTAACCCTAACCCTAATGCTAAAACTAACCCTAACCCAAACCCTAACCCTAACCCAAACCCAAACCCTAACCCTAACCCTAAAGCTAACCCTAGCCCTAACCCTAACACAAACCCTAACCCTAAACGTAACCTTAACCCAAACCCTAACCCTAACCTTAACCCAAACCCAAACCCTAATCTTAACACAAACCCTAACCCTAATCCTAACTCTAACCCTAACCTTAACACAAACGCTAAACCTAACCCTAACCCTAACCCAAACCCTAACCCTAATCCTAACCCTAACCCTAACCCAAACCCTAACCCTAACCCTAAGCCTAACCCTAATGCTAACCCTAAACCTAACCCTAACCCTAACCCTAATACTAACCCTAGTCCGAACCCTAACCCTAACCCAAATCCTAACACTAACCCTAACCCAAACCCTAACCCTAAATCAAACCCTAAACCTAACCCTAAACCTAACCCGAACCCAAACCCTAACCCTAACCCTAACCCTAACAGAGACACTAATCCTAAACCTAACCCAAACCCTAATGCTAACCCTAAACATAATTCCAACTCAAAACCTAACCCTAACACTAAACCTAACCCAAAACATAACCCAAACCGAAACCCTAACCCTAAACATAACCCTAACCCTAAACCCTAACCCTAACACTTACCCTAACCATAACCCAAACCTAAAACCAAACCCTAACCCTAATCCTAACCCTAACCCTAACCCTAATCCTAGTCCTAACCCTAACCCTAACCCTAACCCTAAACCGAACCTTAACCCTTACCCAAACCCAAACTCTAAACCTAACTCTAATCGGAACCCTAACACTAACCCTAATCCTAACCCTAACCCTAAACATAACCCTAATCCTAGTCCTAACCCTAACCCTAACCCTAACCCTAAACCTAACCTTAACCCTTACCCAAACCCAAACTCTAAACCTAACTCTAATCGGAACCCTAACCCTAACCATAATCCTAACCCTAACCCTAACCATAACCCTAATCCAACACCTCACCCTAACCCTAACTCTAACCCAAACCCTAACCTAACCCTAACTCTAAACCAAACCCAAACCCTAACCCTAACCCTAACTCTAACCCAAACCCTAACCTAACCCTAAACCTAACCCTAACTCAAACCCTAACTCTAACACTAACCCAAACCCTAACCCTAACCCTAACCCTAACTCAAACCCTAACCCTAACCTTAACCCGAAACCAAACCCTAATCCTAACGCTAACCCTAACAATAACCCTAACCGAAAACCTAAACCCTAACCCTACTCCTAACCCTAACCCTAACCCTTACCCTTATCCAAACCCAAACCCTAAAACTAACCCTAATCCAAACCCTAACCCTAACCCTATTCCTAACCGTAACCCTAACCCTAACCCAACCCCTAACCCTCACCATAACTCTAACCCAAATCTGACTCTAACCCTAACCCTAACCCAAATCCTAACCCGAACCCTAACCCTAACCCTAACTCAAACCCTAACCCTAACCCAAACCCTAACCCAAACCCAAACCCTAACCCTAACCCTAACGCTAACTCTAACCATAACCCTAACCCTAACCCTAATGCTAAACCTAACCATAACCCTAACCCTAACCCTAAACCTAAACAAACCTAAACCCTAAAACAAACCCTAATCCTAACACTAACACTAACACTAACCCTAACCGAAAACCTAAACCCTAACCCTACTCGTAACCCTAACCCTAACCCTAACCATAACCGAAACCTAAACCCAAACCCTAACCCTAATCCTAACCCTAACCCTAACCCTAATCCTAGTCCTAACCCTAACCCTAACCCTAACCCTAACCCTAACCCTAACCCCTAACCTGAACCCTTACCCAAACCCAAACTCTAAACCTAACTCTAATCGGAACCATAACCCTAACCCTAATCCTAACCCTAACCTAACCATAACCCTAATCCAACACCTCACCCTAACCCTAACTCTAACCCAAACCCTACCCTAACCCTAACTCTAAACCAAACCTAAACCGTAACCCTAACCCTAAATCTAACCCAAACCCTAACCTAACCCTAAACCTAACCCTAACTCAAACCCTAACTCTAACACTAACCCAAACCCTAACCCTAACACTAACACAAAACATAACCCAAATAATAACCCTAATCCTAACCCTAACCCTAACCCTCAACCTTATCCTAACCCTAACCCTAATGCTAAACCTAACCCTAACCCAAACCCTAACCCTAACCCAAACCCAAACCCTAACCCTAACCCTAAAGCTAACCCTAGCCCTAACCCTAACACAAACCCTAACCCTAAACGTAACCTTAAGCCAAACCCTAACCCTAACCTTAACCCAAACCCAAACCCTAAGCCTAACACAAACCCTAACCCTAATCCTAACTCTAACCCTAACCTTAACCCAAACGCTAAACCTAACCCTAACCCTAACCCAAACCCTAACCCTAATCCTAACCCTAACCCTAACCCAAACCCTAACCCTAACCCTAAGCCTAACCCTAATGCTAACCCTAAACCTAACCCTAACCCTAACCCTAATACTAACCCTAGTCCTAACCCTAACCCTAACCCAAATCCTAACACTAACCCTAACCCAAACCCTAACCCTAAATCAAACCCTAAACCTAACCCTTAACCTAACCCGAACCCAAACCCTAACCCTAACCCTAACCCTAACAGAGACACTAATCCTAAACCTAACCCAAACCCTAATGCTACCCTTAAACCTAATTCCAACTAACAATATAACCATAACACAAAATCTAACCCAAAACATAACCCAAACTGAAACCCCAACCCTAAACCTAACCCTAACCCTAAAACCTAACCCTAACACTTACCCTAACCATAACCCAAACCTAAAACCAAACCCTAACTCTAATCCTAACCCTAACCCTAAACCTAATCCTAGTCCTAACCCTAACCCTAACCCTAACCCTAAACCGAACCTTAACCCTTACCCAAACCCAAACTCTAAACCTAACTCTAATCGGAACCCGAACACTAACCCTAATCCTAACCCTAACCCTAAACATAACCCTAATCCTAGTCCTAACTCTAACCCTAACCCTAACCCTAAACCGAACCTTAACCCTTACCCAAACCCAAACTCTAAACCTAACTCTAATCGGAACCCTAACCCTAACCCTAATCCTAACCCTAACCCTAACCATAACCCTAATCCAACACCTCACCCTAACCCTAACTCTAACCCAAACCCTAACCTAACCCTAACTCTAAACCAAACCCAAACCCTAACCCTAACCCTAACTCTAACCCAAACCCTAACCTAAACCTAAACCTAACCCTAACTCAAACCCTAACTCTAACACTAACCCAAACCCTAACCCTAACCCAAACCATAAACCAAATAATAACCCTAATCCTAACCCTAACGCTAACCCTCATCCTTATCCTACCCTAACCCTAACCCTAACCTTAACACTAACCCTAATTCTAATCCTAACCCTAACCCTAACCCTAACCCTAACCCTAACCATAACTCAAACCCAAACCCTAATCTTAACACAAACCCTAACCCTAATCCTAACCCTAACCGTAACCCTAAAACTAACCCTAAGCCAAACCCTAACCCTAATCCTAATCCTAACCCAAACCCTAACCCTAACGCTAACCCTAATCCTAACCCAAAACCTAACCCTAACCCTAACCCTAACCCAAACCCTAAACCTAACCCTAACCCTAACCCTAACCCTAACCCTAACCCTAACCCTAACCCAAACCCTAACCCTAACCCTAACTGAAACACGTATCCTAAACCTAACCCTAACCCTAATGCTAACCCTAAACCTAATTCAAACTCAAACCCTAACCCTAACCCTAACACTGACCCTAACAGAGACACTAATCCTAAACCTAACCCAAACCCTAATGCTAACCCTAAACCTAATTCCAACTCAAAACCTAACCCTAACACTAAACCTAACCCAAAACATAACCCAAACCGAAACCCTAACCCTAAACATAACCTTAACCCTAAACCCTAACCCTAACACTTACCCTAACCATAACCCAAACCTAAAACCAAACCCTAACCCTAATCCTAACCCTAACCCTAACCCTAATCCTAGTCCTAAGCCTAACCCTAACCCTAACCCTAAACCGAACCTTAACCCTTACCCAAACCCAAACTCTAAACCTAACTCTAATCGGAACCCTAACACTAACCCTAATCCTAACCCTAACCCTAGACATAACCCTAATCCTAGTCCTAACCCTAACCCTAACCCTAACCCTAAACCTAACCTTAACCCTTACCCAAACCCAAACTCTAAACCTAACTCTAATCCGAACCCTAACCCTAACCCTAATCCTAACCCTAACCCTAACCATAAACCTAATCCAACAACTCACCCTAACCCTAACTCTAACCCAAACCTTAACCTAACCCTAACTCTAAACCAAACCCAAACCCTAACCCTAACCCTAACTCTAACCCAAACCCTAACCTAACCCTAAACCTAACCCTAACTCAAACCCTAACTCTAACACTAACTCAAACCCTAACCCTAACCCTAACCCTAACTCAAACCCTAACCCTAACCTTAACCCGAAACCAAACCCTAATCCTAACGCTAACCCTAACAATAACCCTAACCGAAAACCTAAACCCTAACCCTACTCCTATCCCTAACACTAACCCATACCCTTATCCAAACCCAAACCCTAAAACTAACCCTAATCCAAACCCTAACCCTAACCCTAATCCTAACCGTAACCCTAACTCTAAACCAACCCCTAACCCTCACCATAACTCTAACCCAAATCTGACTCTAACCCTAACCCTAACCCAAATCCTAACCCGAACCCTAACCCTAACCCTAACTCAAACCCTACCCCTAACCCAAACCCTAACCCAAACCCAAACCCTAACCCTAACCCTAACGCTAACCCTAACCATAACCCTAACCCTAACCCTAATGCTAAACCTAACCATAACCCTAACCCTAACCCTAAACCTAAACAAACCTAAACTCTAAAACAAACCCTAATCCTAACACTAACACTAACACTAACCCTAACCGAAAACCTAAACCCTAACCCTACTCGTAACCCTAACCCTAACCCTAACCATAACCGAAACCTAAACCCAAACCCTAACCCTAATCCTAACCCTAACCCTAACCCTAATCCTAGTCCTAACCCTAACCCTAACCCTAACCCTAACCCTAACCCTAACCCCTAACCTGAACCCTTACCCAAACCCAAACTCTAAACCTAACTCTAATCGGAACCATAACCCTAACCCTAATCCTAACCCTAACCTAACCATAACCCTAATCCAACACCTCACCCTAACCCTAACTCTAACCCAAACCCTAACCTAACCCTAACTCTAAACCAAACCTAAACCGTAACCCTAACCCTAAATCTAACCCAAATCCTAACCTAACCCTAAACCTAACCCTAACACAAACCCTAACTCTAACCCTAACCCAAATCCTAACACTAACCCTAACCCAAACCCTAACCCTAAATCAAACCCTAACCCTAACCATAACCCGAACCCGAACCCAAACCCTAACCCTAACCCTAACCCTAACAGAGACACTAATCCTAAACCTAACCCAAACCCTAATGCTAACCCTAAACCTAATTCCTACTCAAAACCTAACCCTAACACTAAACCTAACCCAAAACATAACCCAAACCGAAACCCTAACCCTAAACCTAACCCTAACCCAAACCCTAATCCTAACACTAACCCTAACACTAACCCTAACCAAAAACCTAAACCCTAACGCTACTCCTAACCCTAACCCTAACCCTAACCCTAATTCTAACCCTAACCCTAACCCTAACCCAAAACCTAACCCTAACCCTAACCCTAACCCTAATCCCAACCCTAACCCTAACCATAACCCTAATCCAACACCTCACCCTAAACCTAACTCTAACCGAAACCCTAACCTAATCCTAAACCTAACCCTAACTCAAACCCTAACTCTAACACTAAACCAAACCCTAACCCTAACCTTAATCCAAACCATAACCCAAATAATAACCCTAATCCTAACCCTAA
>CM069532.1:85727187-85732187 GCA_035773235.1 Eospalax fontanierii | reverse complement strand
CCTAACTCAAACCCTAACTCTAACACTAACCCAAACCGTAACCCTAACCCTAACCCAAACCATAACTCTAATTCTAACCCTAATGCTAAACCTAACCCTAATTCAAACCCTAACTCTAACACTAACCCAAACCTAACCCTAACCCTAACCCAAACCATAACCCAAATAATAACCCTAATCCTAACCCTAACACTAACCCTCATCCTTATCCTAACCCTAAACCTAACCCTAAACATAACACTAATTCTAACACTAACCCTAACCCTAATCCTAACCTTAACCCTAACCCTAACCCAAACCCAAACCCTAATCTTAACACAAACCCTAACTCTAATCCTAACCCTAACCCTAACCCTAACCCAAACCCTAACCCTAACCCTAACCCTAACCCTAACCCAAACCCTTACACTAACCCTAACCCTAACCCAAACCCTAACTCTAACCCTAATCCTAACCCTAATGCTAACCCTAAACCTAACCCTAACACTAACCCTAGTCCTAACCCTAACCCTAACCCAAACCCTTACACTAACCCTAAGCCTAACCCTAACCCTAAATCAAACCCTAACCCTAACCCGAACCCAAACCCTAACCCTAACCCTAACCCTAACTGAAATACTTATCCTAAACCTAACCCTAAACCTAATGCTAACCCTAAACCTAATTCAAACTCAAACCCTAACCTTAATCCTAAACCTAACCCTAACCTTAACCCTTAGCCAAACCCTAACCCTAAACCTAATCCTAACCCAAACCCTAACCCTAACCCTAACCCAAACCCTTACACTAACCCTAAGCCTAACCCTAACCCTAAATCAAACCCTAACCCTAACCCGAAGCCAAACCCTAACCCTAACCCTAACCCTAACTGAAATACTTATCCTAAACCTAACCCTAACCCTAATGCTAAACCTAAACCTAATTCAAACTCAAACCCTAACCCTAATCCTAAACCTAACCCTAACCTAAACCCTTAGCCAAACCCTAACCCTAAACCTAACCCTAACCCAAACCCTAACCCTAACCCTAACCCTAACCCTAAACCTAACCCAAACCCTAACCCTAACCCTAATCCTAACCCTAATGCTAACCCTAAACCTAAACCTAACACTAACACTAGTCCTAACCCTAACCCTAACCCAAACCCTAACACTAAACCTAACCCTATCCCTGACCCTAAATCAAACCCTAACCCTATCCCTAACTCTAACCCGAACCCAAACCCTAACCCTAACCCTGACCCTAACTGAAGTACTAATCCTAAACCTAACCCTAACCTAATGCTAACCCTAAAGCTAATTCAAACTCAAACCCTAACCCTATTCCTAACCCGAACCCAAACCCTAACCCTAACCCTAAACCTAAACCAAAACATAACCCAAACCGAAACCCTAACCCTAAATCTAACCCTAACCCTAAACCCTAACCCTAACACTAACGCTAACATTAACCCAAACCTAAACCCAAACCCTAACCCTAATCCTAACCCTAACCCTAACCCTAATCCTAGTCCTAACCCTAACCCTAACCCTAACCCTAACACTAACACTAACCTTAAGCCTTACCCAAACCCAAATTCTAAACCTAACTCTAAAAGGAACTCTAACCCTAACCCTAATCCTAACCCTAACCCTAACCATAACCCTAATCCAACACCTCACCCAAACCCTAACTCTAACCCAAACCCTAACCTAACCCTAACTCTAAACCAAACGCAAAACCTAACCCTAACCCTAACTCTAACCCAAACTCTAACCTAACCCTTAACCTAACCCTAACTCAAACCCTAACTCTAACACTAAACCAAACCCTAACACTAACCCTAACCCAAAGCATAACCCAAATAATAACCCTAATCCTAACCCTACCCCTAACCCTCATCCTTATCCTAACCCTAACCCTAACCCTAACCCTAATCTTAACCCTAATTCTAATTCTAACCCTAACCCTAACCCAAAACCTAACCCTAACCCTAACCCTAACACTAATCTTAACACTAACCCTAACCCTAACACTAACCCAGATTCAAACCTAACCCTAACCCAAACCCTAACCCTAACCCTAACCCAAACCCTAACCGTAACCCTAATTCTAACCCTAATGCTAAACCTAAACCTAACTCAAACTCAAACCCTAACCCTAAGCCTAACCCTAACTAAAACCCTAACACTAACCCAGCCCGATCGCAAACCCTAACCCTAACCCGAAACTTAACAGAAAACCTAAACCTAAATGTAATCCTAAATCAAACCCTAACCCTAACCCTAACCCTAACCCTAACCTTAACCCTAACCCAAACCCTAACCCTAACCCTAACCCAAAACCTAAACCTAACCCTAAACCTAACCCTAACCCTAAAACAAAAACTAACCCTAAACCTAACCCTAAGCCAAATCCTAACCCTAACCCTTATCCTAACCCATACCCAAAACCTAACCCTAACCCTAACACAAACCCTAAACCTAACCTTAACCCTAACCTAAACCCAAACCCTAACCCTAATCCTAACCCTAATGCTAACCCTAAACCTAACTCAAACTCAAACCCTAATCCTAACCCTAACCCTAACCCAAACCCTAACCCTAACCCTAACCTTAACCCTAAACCTAACCCTAACTCTAACCCTAACACTAACCCTAATTCTAAGTAAAACCCAAACCCTAACACTAACCCTAACCCAAACCCTAATAATAACCCTAAACCTAAACCTAACCGCTAATCCTAACCCTAACCCTACCCCTCATCCTTATCCTAACCCTAACCCTAACCCTAACCCTAACCCTAACCCTAACCCTAATTCTAACCCTAACCATAACCCTAATCCAACACCTCACCCTAACCCTAACTCTAACACAAACCCTAACCTAAAACTAAATCTAAACCAAACCCAAACCCTAACCCTAACCCTAATTCTAACCCAAACCCTAACCTAACAGTAAACCTAACCCTAACTCAAAACCTAACTCTAACACTAACCCAAACCCTAACCCTAACGCAAACCTAAATCATAACCGAAATACTAACCCTAATCCTAACCCTAACCCTAACCCTCATCCTTATCCTAACCCGAACCCTAACCCTTACCCTTACCCAAACCCAAACCCTAAAACTAACCCTAATCCGAACCCTAACCATAACCCTAATCCTAACCGCAACCCTAACCCTAACCCAAACCCTAACCCTCAACCTAACTCTAACCCAAACCCGAAACCTAACCCTAACCCTAACCCAAATCCTAACCCTAACCCTAACCCTAACCCTAAAAAAACCCTAACCCTAATCCAAACCCTAACACAAAACCAAACCCTACCCTAACCCTAAACTTAACCCAAACCCTAACCCTAACGCAAACCTAAATCATAACCGAAATACTAACCCTAACCCTAACCCTAACCCTAAACCTGACCATAACCCTAACCCTAACCATAAACCTAACCCAAAACTAAACCATAAACTTTACGCTAATCGTAACTCAAACCCTAACCCTAAACAAAATCCAAACCCTAAACTTTACACTAACCCTAGCCCTAACACTAACCCAAATTCAAACCTAAGCCTAACCCTAACCCAAACCCGAACCCTAACCATAACCCTAACCCTAACTGAAATACTTATCCTAAACCTAACCCTAAACCTAATGCTAACCCTAAACCTAATTCAAACTCAAACCCTAACCTTAATCCTAAACCTAACCCTAACCTTAACCCTTAGCCAAACCCTAACCCTAAACCTAATCCTAACCGAAACCCTAACCCTAACCCTAACCCTAACCCAAACCCTTACACTAACCCTAAGCCTAACCCTAACCCTAAATCAAACCCTAACCCTAACCCGAAGCCAAACCCTAACCCTAACCCTAACCCTAACTGAAATACTTATCCTAAACCTAACCCTAACCCTAATGCTAAACCTAAACCTAATTCAAACTCAAACCCTAACCCTAATCCTAAACCTAACCCTAACCTAAACCCTTAGCCAAACCCTAACCCTAAACCTAACCCTAACCCAAACCCTAACCCTAACCCTAACCCTAACCCTAAACCTAACCCAAACCCTAACCCTAACCCTAATCCTAACCCTAATGCTAACCCTAAACCTAAACCTAACACTAACACTAGTCCTAACCCTAACCCTAACCCAAACCCTAACACTAAACCTAACCCTATCCCTGACCCTAAATCAAACCCTAACCCTATCCCTAACTCTAACCCGAACCCAAACCCTAACCCTAACCCTGACCCTAACTGAAGTACTAATCCTAAACCTAACCCTAACCTAATGCTAACCCTAAAGCTAATTCAAACTCAAACCCTAACCCTATTCCTAACCCGAACCCAAACCCTAACCCTAACCCTAAACCCAAACCAAAACAAAACCCAAACCCAAACCCCAACCCTAAAACTAACCCAACCCTAAACCCTAACCCTAACACTAACGCTAACATTAACCCAAACCTAAACCCAAACCCTAACCCTAATCCTAACCCTAACCCTAACCCTAATCCTAGTCCTAACCCTAACCCTAACCCTAACCCTAACACTAACACTAACCTTAAGCCTTACCCAAACCCAAATTCTAAACCTAACTCTAAAAGGAACTCTAACCCTAACCCTAATCCTAACCCTAACCCTAACCATAACCCTAATCCAACACCTCACCCAAACCCTAACTCTAACCCAAACCCTAACCTAACCCTAACTCTAAACCAAACGCAAAACCTAACCCTAACCCTAACTCTAACCCAAACTCTAACCTAACCCTTAACCTAACCCTAACTCAAACCCTAACTCTAACACTAAACCAAACCCTAACACTAACCCTAACCCAAAGCATAACCCAAATAATAACCCTAATCCTAACCCTACCCCTAACCCTCATCCTTATCCTAACCCTAACCCTAACCCTAACCCTAATCTTAACCCTAATTCTAATTCTAACCCTAACCCTAACCCAAAACCTAACCCTAACCCTAACCCTAACACTAATCTTAACACTAACCC
>CM069532.1:85707187-85714687 GCA_035773235.1 Eospalax fontanierii | reverse complement strand
ACTCAAACCCTAACTCTAACACTAAACCAAACCCTAACACTAACCCTAACCCAAAGCATAACCCAAATAATAACCCTAATCCTAACCCTAACCCTAACCCTTATCCTAACCCTAACCCTAACCCTAACCCTAATCCTAACCGTAATTCTAATCCTAACCCTAACCCTAACCCAAAACCTAACACTAACCCTAACCCTAACACTAACCCAGATTCAAACCTAACCCTAACCCAAACCCTAACCCTAACCCTAACCCAAACCCTAATCGTAACCCTAATTCTAACCCTAATGCTAAACCTAACCCTAACTCAAACCCTAACTCTAACACTAACCCAAACCGTAACCCTAACCCTAACCCAAACCATAACTCTAATTCTAACCCTAATGCTAAACCTAACCCTAACTCAAACCCTAACTCTAACACTAACCCAAACCGAATCCCTAACCCTAACCCAAACCATAACCCAAATAATAACCCTAATCCTAACCCTAACACTAACCCTCATCCGTATCCTAACCCTAAACCTAACCCTAAACATAACACTAATTCTAACACTAACCCTAACCCTAATCCTAACCTTAACCCTAACCCAAACCCAAACCCTAATCTTCACACAAACCCTAACTCTAATCCTAACCCTAACCCTAACCCTAACCCAAACCCTAACCCTAACCCTAACCCTAACCCTAACCCAAACCCTAACCCTAACCCTAACCCTAACCCAAACCCTAACTCTAACCCTAATCCTAACCCTAATGCTAACCCTAAACCTAACCCTAACACTAACCCTAGTCCTAACCCTAACCCTAACCCAAGCCCTTACACTAACCCTAAGCCTAACCCTAACCCTAAATCAAACCCTAACCCTAACCCGAACCCAAACCCTAACCCTAACCCTAACCCTAACTGAAATACTTATCCTAAACCTAACCCTAAACCTAATGCTAACCCTAAACCTAATTCAAACTCAAACCCTAACCTTAATCCTTAACCTAACCCTAACCTTAACCCTTAGCCAAACCCTAACCCTAAACCTAATCCTAACCCAAACCCTAACCCTAACCCTAACCCTAACCCAAACCCTTACACTAACCCTAAGCCTAACCCTAACCCTAAATCAAACCCTAACCCTAACCCGAAGCCAAACCCTAACCCTAACCCTAACCCTAACTGAAATACTTATCCTAAACCTAACCCTAACCCTAATGCTAAACCTAAACCTAATTCAAACTCAAACCCTAACCCTAATCCTAAACCTAACCCTAACCTAAACCCTTAGCCAAACCCTAACCCTAAACCTAACCCTAACCCAAACCCTAACCCTAACCCTAACCCTAACCCTAAACCTAACCCAAACCCTAACCCTAACCCTAATCCTAACCCTAATGCTAACCCTAAACCTAAACCTAACACTAACACTAGTCCTAACCCTAACCCTAACCCAAACCCTAACACTAAACCTAACCCTATCCCTGACCCTAAATCAAACCCTAACCCTATCCCTAACTCTAACCCGAACCCAAACCCTAACCCTAACCCTGACCCTAACTGAAGTACTAATCCTAAACCTAACCCAAACCTAATGCTAACCCTAAAGCTAATTCAAACTCAAACCCTAACCCTATTCCTAACCCGAACCCAAACCCTAACCCTAACCCTAAACCTAAACCAAAACATAACCCAAACCGAAACCCTAACCCTAAATCTAACCCTAACCCTAAACCCTAACCCTAACACTAACGCTAACACTAACACTAACCTTAAGCCTTACCCAAACCCAAATTCTAAACCTAACTCTAAAAGGAACCCTAACCCTAACCCTAATCCTAACCCTAACCCTAACCATAACCCTAATCCAACACCTCACCCAAACCCTAACTCTAACCCAAACCCTAACCTAACCCTAACTCTAAACCAAACGCAAAACCTAACCCTAACCCTAACTCTAACCCAAACTCTAACCTAACCCTTAACCTAACCCTAACTCAAACCCTAACTCTAACACTAAACCAAACCCTAACACTAACCCTAACCCAAAGCATAACCCAAATAATAACCCTAATCCTAACCCTACCCCTAACCCTCATCCTTATCCTAACCCTAAACCTAACCCTAACCCTAATCTTAACCCTAATTCTAATTCTAACCCTAACCCTAACCCAAAACCTAACCCTAACCCTAACCCTAACACTAATCTTAACACTAACCCTAACCCTAACACTAACCCAGATTCAAACCTAACCCTAACCCAAACCCTAACCCTAACCCTAACCCAAACCCTAACCGTAACCCTAATTCTAACCCTAATGCTAAACCTAAACCTAACTCAAACTCAAACCCTAACCCTAAGCCTAACCCTAACTAAAACCCTAACACTAACCCAACCCGATCGCAAACCCTAACCCTAACCCGAAACTTAACAGAAAATCTAAACCTAAATGTAATCCTAAATCAAACCCTAACCCTAACCCTAACCCTAACCCTAACCCTAACCCTAACCCAAACCCTAACCCTAACCCTAACCCTAACCCAAAACCTAAACCTAACCCTAAACCTAACCCTAACCCTAAACCAAAAACTAACCCTAAACCTAACCCTAAGCCAAATCCTAACCCTAACCCTTATCCTAACCCATACCCAAAACCTAACCCTAACCCTAACACAAACCCTAAACCTAACCTTAACCCTAACCCAAACCCAAACCCTAACCCTAATCCTAACCCTAATGCTAACCCTAAACCTAACTCAAACTCAAACCCTAATCCTAACCCTAACCCTAACCCAAACCCTAACCCTAACCCTAACCTTAACCCTAAACCTAACCCTAACTCTAACCCTAACACTAACCCTAATTCTAAGTAAAACCCAAACCCTAACACTAACCCTAACCCAAACCCTAATAATAACCCTAAACCTAAACCTAACCGCTAATCCTCACCCTAACCCTACCCCTCATCCTTATCCTAACCCTAACCCTCACCCTAACCCTAACCCTAACTGAAATACTTATCCTAAACCTAACCCTAAACCTAATGCTAACCCTAAACCTAATTCAAACTCAAACCCTAACCTTAATCCTAAACCTAACCCTAACCTTAACCCTTAGCCAAACCCTAACCCTAAACCTAATCCTAACCCAAACCCTAACCCTAACCCTAACCCTAACCCAAACCCTTACACTAACCCTAAGCCTAACCCTAACCCTAAATCAAACCCTAACCCTAACCCGAAGCCAAACCCTAACCCTAACCCTAACCCTAACTGAAATACTTATCCTAAACCTAACCCTAGCCCTAATGCTAAACCTAAACCTAATTCAAACTCAAACCCTAACCCTAATCCTAAACCTAACCCTAACCTAAACCCTTAGCCAAACCCTAACCCTAAACCTAACCCTAACCCAAACCCTAACCCTAACCCTAACCCTAACCCTAAACCTAACCCAAACCCTAACCCTAACCCTAATCCTAACCCTAATGCTAACCCTAAACCTAAACCTAACACTAACACTAGTCCTAACCCAAACCCTAACCCAAACCCTAACACTAACCCTAACCCTATCCCTGGCCCTAAATCAAACCCTAACCCTATCCCTAACTCTAACCCGAACCCAAACCCTAACCCTAACCCTGACCCTAACTGAAGTACTAATCCTAAACCTAACCCAAACCTAATGCTAACCCTAAAGCTAAGTCAAACTCAAACCCTAACCCTATTCCTAACCCGAACCCAAACCCTAACCCTAACCCTAAACCTAAACCAAAACATAACCCAAACCGAAACCCTAACCCTAAATCTAACCCTAACCCTAAACCCTAACCCTAACACTAACGCTAACACTAACACTAACCTTAAGCCTTACCCAAACCCAAATTCTAAACCTAACTCTAAAAGGAACCCTAACCCTAACCCTAATCCTAACCCTAACCCTAACCATAACCCTAATCCAACACCTCACCCAAACCCTAACTCTAACCCAAACCCTAACCTAACCCTAACTCTAAACCAAACGCAAAACCTAACCCTAACCCTAACTCTAACCCAAACTCTAACCTAACCCTTAACCTAACCCTAACTCAAACCCTAACTCTAACACTAAACCAAACCCTAACACTAACCCTAACCCAAAGCATAACCCAAATAATAACCCTAATCCTAACCCTACCCCTAACCCTCATCCTTATCCTAACCCTAAACCTAACCCTAACCCTAATCTTAACCCTAATTCTAATTCTAACCCTAACCCTAACCCAAAACCTAACCCTAACCCTAACCCTAACACTAATCTTAACACTAACCCTAACCCTAACACTAACCCAGATTCAAACCTAACCCTAACCCAAACCCTAACCCTAACCCTAACCCAAACCCTAACCGTAACCCTAATTCTAACCCTAATGCTAAACCTAAACCTAACTCAAACTCAAACCCTAACCCTAAGCCTAACCCTAACTAAAACCCTAACACTAACCCAACCCGATCGCAAACCCTAACCCTAACCCGAAACTTAACAGAAAATCTAAACCTAAATGTAATCCTAAATCAAACCCTAACCCTAACCCTAACCCTAACCCTAACCCTAACCCTAACCCAAACCCTAACCCTAACCCTAACCCTAACCCAAAACCTAAACCTAACCCTAAACCTAACCCTAACCCTAAACCAAAAACTAACCCTAAACCTAACCCTAAGCCAAATCCTAACCCTAACCCTTATCCTAACCCATACCCAAAACCTAACCCTAACCCTAACACAAACCCTAAACCTAACCTTAACCCTAACCCAAACCCAAACCCTAACCCTAATCCTAACCCTAATGCTAACCCTAAACCTAACTCAAACTCAAACCCTAATCCTAACCCTAACCCTAACCCAAACCCTAACCCTAACCCTAACCTTAACCCTAAACCTAACCCTAACTCTAACCCTAACACTAACCCTAATTCTAAGTAAAACCCAAACCCTAACACTAACCCTAACCCAAACCCTAATAATAACCCTAAACCTAAACCTAACCGCTAATCCTAACCCTAACCCTACCCCTCATCCTTATCCTAACCCTAACCCTAACCCTAACCCTAACCCTAACCCTAACCCTAATTCTAACCCTAACCATAACCCTAATCCAACACCTCACCCTAACCCTAACTCTAACACAAACCCTAACCTAAAACTAACTCTAAACCAAACCCAAACCCTAACCCTAACCCTAATTCTAACCCAAACCCTAACCTAACAGTAAACCTAACCCTAACTCAAAACCTAACTCTAACACTAACCCAAACCCTAACCCTAACGCAAACCTAAATCATAACCGAAATACTAACCCTAATCCTAACCCTAACCCTAACCCTCATCCTTATCCTAACCCGAACCCTAACCCTTACCCTTACCCAAACCCAAACCCTAAAACTAACCCTAATCCGAACCCTAACCATAACCCTAATCCTAACCGTAACCCTAACCCTAACCCAAACCCTAACCCTCAACCTAACTCTAACCCAAACCCGAAACCTAACCCTAACCCTAACCCAAATCCTAACCCTAACCCTAACCCTAACCCTAACAAAAACCCTAACCCTAATCCAAACCCTAACACAAAACCAAACCCTACCCTAACCCTAAACTTAACCCAAACCCTAACCCTAACGCAAACCTAAATCATAACCGAAATACTAACCCTAACCCTAACCCTAACCCTAAACCTGACCATAACCCTAACCCTAACCATAAACCTAACCCAAAACTAAACCATAAACTTTACGCTAATCGTAACTCAAACCCTAACCCTAAACAAAATCCAAACCCTAAACTTTACACTAACCCTAGCCCTAACACTAACCCAAATTCAAACCTAAGCCTAACCCTAACCCAAACCCGAACCCTAACCATAACCCTAACCCTAACTGAAATACTTATCCTAAACCTAACCCTAAACCTAATGCTAACCCTAAACCTAATTCAAACTCAAACCCTAACCTTAATCCTAAACCTAACCCTAACCTTAACCCTTAGCCAAACCCTAACCCTAAACCTAATCCTAACCCAAACCCTAACCCTAACCCTAACCCTAACCCAAACCCTTACACTAACCCTAAGCCTAACCCTAACCCTAAATCAAACCCTAACCCTAACCCGAAGCCAAACCCTAACCCTAACCCTAACCCTAACTGAAATACTTATCCTAGACCTAACCCTAGCCCTAATGCTAAACCTAAACCTAATTCAAACTCAAACCCTAACCCTAATCCTAAACCTAACCCTAACCTAAACCCTTAGCCAAACCCTAACCCTAAACCTAACCCTAACCCAAACCCTAACCCTAACCCTAACCCTAACCCTAAACCTAACCCAAACCCTAACCCTAACCCTAATCCTAACCCTAATGCTAACCCTAAACCTAAACCTAACACTAACACTAGTCCTAACCCTAACCCTAACCCAAACCCTAACACTAAACCTAACCCTATCCCTGACCCTAAATCAAACCCTAACCCTATCCCTAACTCTAACCCGAACCCAAACCCTAACCCTAACCCTGACCCTAACTGAAGTACTAATCCTAAACCTAACCCTAACCTAATGCTAACCCTAAAGCTAATTCAAACTCAAACCCTAACCCTATTCCTAACCCGAACCCAAACCCTAACCCTAACCCTAAACCTAAACCAAAACATAACCCAAACCGAAACCCTAACCCTAAATCTAACCCTAACCCTAAACCCTAACCCTAACACTAACGCTAACATTAACCCAAACCTAAACCCAAACCCTAACCCTAATCCTAACCCTAACCCTAACCCTAATCCTAGTCCTAACCCTAACCCTAACCCTAACCCTAACACTAACACTAACCTTAAGCCTTACCCAAACCCAAATTCTAAACCTAACTCTAAAAGGAACTCTAACCCTAACCCTAATCCTAACCCTAACCCTAACCATAACCCTAATCCAACACCTCACCCAAACCCTAACTCTAACCCAAACCCTAACCTAACCCTAACTCTAAACCAAACGCAAAACCTAACCCTAACCCTAACTCTAACCCAAACTCTAACCTAACCCTTAACCTAACCCTAACTCAAACCCTAACTCTAACACTAAACCAAACCCTAACACTAACCCTAACCCAAAGCATAACCCAAATAATAACCCTAATCCTAACCCTACCCCTAACCCTCATCCTTATCCTAACCCTAACCCTAACCCTAACCCTAATCTTAACCCTAATTCTAATTCTAACCCTAACCCTAACCCAAAACCTAACCCTAACCCTAACCCTAACACTAATCTTAACACTAACCCTAACCCTAACACTAACCCAGATTCAAACCTAACCCTAACCCAAACCCTAACCCTAACCCTAACCCAAACCCTAACCGTAACCCTAATTCTAACCCTAATGCTAAACCTAAACCTAACTCAAACTCAAACCCTAACCCTAAGCCTAACCCTAACTAAAACCCTAACACTAACCCTACCCGATCGCAAATTCTAACC
>CM069532.1:85697187-85699687 GCA_035773235.1 Eospalax fontanierii | reverse complement strand
CTAACCCTAACCCTAACCCTAAATCAAACCCTAACCCTATCCCTAACCCTAACCCGAACCCAAACCCTAACCCTAACCCTAACCCTAACTGAAACACTAATCCTAAATCTAACCCTAACCTAATGCTAACCCTAAATCTAAATCAAACTCAAATCCTAACCCTATTCCTAACCCGAACCCAAACCCTTACCCTAACCCTAAACCTAACCCAAAACATAACCCAAACCGAAACCCTAACCCTAAATCTAACCCTAACCCTAAAACCTAACCCTAACACTAACGCTAACATTAACCCAAACCTAAACCCAAACCCTAACCCTAATCCTAACCCTAACCCTAACCCTAATCCTAGTCCTAACCCTAACCCTAACAATAACCCTAACACTAACACTAACCTTAAGCCTTACCCAAACCCAAATTCTAAACCTAACTCTAAAAGGAACCCTAACCCTAACCCTAATCCTAACCCTAACATTAACCATAACCCTAATCCAACACCTCACCCAAACCCTAACTCTAACTCAAACCCTAACCTAACCTAACTCTAAACCAAACGCAAAACCTAACCCTAACCGTAACTCTAACCCAAACTCTAACCTAACCCTTAACCTAACCCTAACTAAAACCCTAACTCGAACACTAAACCAAACCCTAACACTAACCCTAACCCAAAACATAACCCAAATAATAACCCTAATCCTAACCCTAACCCTAACCCTCATCCTTATCCTAACCCTAACCCTAACCCTAACCCTAATCTTAACCCTAATTCTAATCCTAACCCTAACCCTAACCCAAAACCTAACCCTAACCCTAACCCTAACACTAATCTTAACACTAACCCTAACCCTAACACTAACCCAGATTCAAACCTAACCCTAACCCAAACCCTAACCCTAACCCTAACCCAAACCCTAACCGTAACCCTAATTCTAACCCTAATGCTAAACCTAAACCTAACTCAAACTCAAACCCTAACCCTAAGCCTAACCCTAACTAAAACCCTAACACTAACCCAACCCGATAGCAAACCCTAACCCTAACCCGAAACTTAACAGAAAACCTAAACCTAAATGTAATCCTAAATCAAAGCCTAACCCTAACCCTAACCCTAACCCTAACCTTAACCCTAACCCAAACCCTAACCCTAACCCTAACCCAAAACCTAAACCTAACCCTAAACCTAACCCTAACCCTAAACCAAAAACTAACCCTAAACCTAACCCTAAGCCAAATCCTAACCCTAACCCTTATCCTAACCCATACCCAAAACCTAACCCTAACCCTAACACAAACCCTAAACCTAACCTTAACCCTAACCCAAACCCAAACCCTAACCCTAATCCTAACCCTAATGCTAACCCTAAACCTAACTCAAACTCAAACCCTAATCCTAACCCTAACCCTAACCCAAACCCTAACCCTAACCCTAACCTTAACCCTAACCCTAACCCTAACTCTAACCCTAACACTAACCCTAATTCTAAGTAAAACCCAAACCCTAACACTAACCCTAACCCAAACCCTAATAATAACCCTAAACCTAAACCTAACCGCTAATCCTAACCCTAACCCTACCCCTCATCCTTATCCTAACCCTAACCCTAACCCTAACCCTAACCCTAACCCTAACCCTAACCCTAATTCTAACCCTAACCATAACCCTAATCCAACACCTCACCCTAACCCTAACTCTAACACAAACCCTAACCTAAAACTAACTCTAAACCAAACCCAAACCCTAACCCTAACCCTAATTCTAACCCAAACCCTAACCTAACAGTAAACCTAACCCTAACTCAAAACCTAACTCTAACACTAACCCAAACCCTAACCCTAACGCAAACCTAAATCATAACCGAAATACTAACCCTAATCCTAACCCTAACCGTAACCCTAATTCTAACCCTAATGCTAAACCTAAACCTAACTCAAACTCAAACCCTAACCCTAAGCCTAACCCTAACTAAAACCCTAACACTAACCCAACCCGATAGCAAACCCTAACCCTAACCCGAAACTTAACAGAAAACCTAAACCTAAATGTAATCCTAAATCAAACCCTAACCCTAACCCTAACCCTAACCCTAACCTTAACCCTAACCCAAACCCTAACCCTAACCCTAACCCAAAACCTAAACCTAACCCTAAACCTAACCCTAACCCTAAACCAAAAACTAACCCTAAACCTAACCCTAAGCCAAATCCTAACCCTAACCCTTATCCTAACCCATACCCAAAACCTAACCCTAACCCTAACACAAACCCTAAACCTAACCTTAACCCAAACCCAAACCCAAACCCTAACCCTAATCCTAACCCTAATGCTAACCCTAAACCTAACTCAAACTCAAACCCTAATCCTAACCCTAACCCTAACCCAAACCCTAACCCTAACCCTAACCTTAACCCTAACCCTAACCCTAACTCTAACCCTAACACTAACCCTAATTCTAAGTAAAACCCAAACCCTAACACTAACCCTAACCCAAACCCTAAT
>CM069532.1:85679687-85689687 GCA_035773235.1 Eospalax fontanierii | reverse complement strand
ATTAACCATAACCCTAATCCAACACCTCACCCAAACCCTAACTCTAACTCAAACCCTAACCTAACCTAACTCTAAACCAAACGCAAACCCTAACCCTAACCGGAACTCTAACCCAAACTCTAACCTAACCCTTAACCTAACCCTAACTAAAACCCTAACTCGAACACGAAACCAAACCCTAACACTAACCCTAACCCAAAACATAACCCAAATAATAACCCTAATCCTAACCCTAACCCTAACCCTCATCCTTATCCTAACCCTAACCCTAACCCTCACCCTATTCTTAACCCTAATTCTACTCCTAACCCTAACCCTAACCCAAAACCTAACCCTAACCCTAACCCTAACACTAATCTTAACACTAACCCTAACCCTAACACTAACCCAGATTCAAACCTAACCCTAACCCAAACCCTAACCCTAACCCTAACCCAAACCCTAACCGTAACCCTAATTCTAACCCTAATGCTAAACCTAAACCTAACTCAAACTCAAACCCTAACCCTAAGCCTAACCCTAACTAAAACCCTAACACTAACCCAACCCGATCGCAAACCCTAACCCTAACCCGAAACTTAACAGAAAACCTAAACCTAAATGTAATCCTAAATCAAACCCTAACCCTAACCCTAACCCTAACCCTAACCTTAACCCTAACCCAAACCCTAACCCTAACCCTAACCCAAAACCTAAACCTAACCCTAAGCCTAACCCTAACCCTAAACCAAAAACTAACCCTAAACCTAACCCTAAGCCAAATCCTAACCCTAACCCTTATCCTAACCCATACCCAAAACCTAACCCTAACCCTAACACAAACCCTAAACCTAACCTTAACCCTAACCCAAACCCAAACCCTAACCCTAATCCTAACCCTAATGCTAACCCTAAACCTAACTCAAACTCAAACCCTAATCCTAACCCTAACCCTAACCCAAACCCTAACCCTAACCCTAACCTTAACCCTAACCCTAACCCTAACTCTAACCCTAACACTAACCCTAATTCTAACTAAAACCCAAACCCTAACACTAACCCTAACCCAAACCCTAATAATAACCCTAAACCTAAACCTAACCGCTAATCCTAACCCTAACCCTAACCCAAACCCTAACCCTAACCCTAACTGAAACACTAATCCTAAACCTAACCCTAACCCTAAACCTAAATTAAACTCAAACCCTAACCCTAATCCTAACTCGAACCGAAACCCTAACCCTAACCCTAAACCTAACCCAAAACATAAGCCACACCGAAACCCTAACCCTAACCCTAACACTAACCCTAACCCTAACCCTACTCCTAAACCTAACCCTAACCCTTACACTTACCCAAACCCAAATCCTAAAACTAACCCTAATCCAAACCCTAACCCTAACCCTAATCCTAACCGTATCCCAACCCCTAACCCTCACCCGAAATCTAACGCAAATTCGAACCCTAACCCTAACCCTAACCCAAATCCTAACCCTAACCCTAACACTAACCCTAACCCTAACCCAAACCCTAACCCTAACCCTAACCCTAACCCTAACCCTAACCCAAACCCTAACCCTAACCCTAATCCTAACCCTAATGCTAACCCTAAACCTAACAGTAACACTAACCCTAGTCCTAACCCTAACCTTAACCCAAACCCTACCACTAACCCTAACCCTAACCCTAACCCTAAATCAAACCCTAAACCTCAACCTAAACCTAACCCGAAACCAAACCCTAACCCTAACCCTAACCCTAATTGATACACTAATCGTAAACCTAACCAGAACCCTAATGCTAAACCTAAACCTAATTCAAACTCAAACCCTAACCCTAATCCTAAGCCGAACCCAAACCCTAACCCTAACCCTAAAACTAACCCAAAACATAACCCAAATGGAAACCCTAACCCTACCCCTAACCCTAACATTAAACCTTAACCCTAACACTTACCCTAACCATAACTGAAACCTAAACCCAAACCCTATCTCTAATCCTAACCGTAACCCTAACCCTAATCCTAGTCCTAACCCTAACCCTAACCCTAACCTTAACCCTTACCCAAACCCAAACTCTAAACCAAATCTTAATCGGAACCCTAACCCTAACCCTAATCCTAACCCTAACCCTAATCATAGCCCTAATCCAACACCTCACGCTAAACCTAACTCTGACCCAAACCCTAACCTAACCCTAACTCTAAACCAAACCCAAACCCTAACACTAACCCTAACTCTAAACCAAACCCTAACCTAACCCTAAACCTATCCCTAACTCAAACACTAACTCTAACACTAACCCAAACCCTAACCCTAACCCTAACCCAAACCATAACCCAAATAATAACCCTAACCCTAACCCTAACCCTAAAACTAACCTTAACCCTTACCATAATTCTAACCCTAACCCTAACCCTACCCCTAACCCTAACCCTAACCCAAACCCAAATCCTAATCTTAACACAAACCCTAACCCTAATCCTAACCCTAACCCTAACCCTAACCCAAACCCTAACCCTAACACTAACCCTAACCCTAACCATAACCCTAACCATAACCCTAATCCAACACCTCACCCTAACCCTAACTCTAACCCAAACCCTAACCTAAACCTAACTCTAAACCAAACCCAAACCCTAACCCTAACCCTAACTCTAACCCAAACCCTAACCTAACCCTAAACCTAACCCTAACTCAAAACCTAACTCTAACACTAACCCAAACCGTAACCCTAACCCTAACCCAAACCATAACCCAAATAATAACCCTAATCCTAACCCTAACACTAACCCTCATCCTTATCCTAACCCTAACCCTAACCCTAACCCTAACCCTAATTCTAACCCTAACCCTAACCCTAATCCTAACCCTAACCCTAACCCTAACCCAAACCCAAACCCCAATCCTAACTCAGACCCTAACCCTAATCCTAACCCTAACCCTAAACCTAACCCAAACCCTAACCCTAACCCTAACCCTAACCCAAACCCTAACCCTAACCCTAACCCAAAACCTAACTCTAACCCTAACCCTAACCCTAAACCTAACCCAAACCCTAACCGTAACCCTAACCCTAAACCTAACCCTAATTCTAACCCTAACCCTAACCCTAATCCTAAACCTAACCCTAACCGTAACCCAAACCCAAACCCTAATCTTAACAGAAACCCTAACCCTAATCCTAACCCTAACCCTAACCCTAACCCAAACCCTAACTCTAACCCTAATCCTAACCCTAATGCTAACCCTAAACCTAACCCTAACACTAACCCTAGTCCTAACCCTAACCCTAACCCAAACCCTTACACTAACCCTTAGCCTAACCCTAACCTTAAATCAAACCCTAACCCTAACCCGAACCCAAACCCTAACCCTAACCCTAACCCTAACTGAAATACTTATCCTAAACCTAACCCTAACCCTAATGCTAACCCTAAACCTAATTCAAACTCAAACCCTAACCTTAATCCTAAACCTAACCCTAACCTTAACCCTTAGCCAAACCCTAACCCTAAACCTAACCCTAACCCAAACCCTAACCCTAACCCTAACCCTAACCCTAAACCTAACCCAAACCCTAACCCTAACCCTAATCCTAACCCTAATGCTAACCCTAAACCTAAACCTAACACTAACACTAGTCCTAACCCTAACCCTAACCCAAACCCTAACATTAAACCTAACCCTAACCCTGAACCTAAATCAACCCTAACCCTATCCCTAACTCTAAC
Organism: Eospalax fontanierii; assembly: GCA_035773235.1. Classification (NCBI taxonomy): domain Eukaryota; kingdom Metazoa; phylum Chordata; class Mammalia; order Rodentia; family Spalacidae; genus Eospalax; species Eospalax fontanierii. Next base: position 85,685,975 of record CM069532.1, on the reverse strand, counting down.
CCGAACCCAAACCCTAACCCTAACCCTGACCCTAACTGAAACACTAATCCTAAACCTAACCCTAACCTAATGCTAACCCTAAACCTAATTCAAACTCAAACCCTAACCCTATTCCTAACCCGAACCCAAACCCTAACCCTAACCCTAAACCTAACCCAAAACATAACCCAAACCGAAACCCTAACCCTAAATCTAACCCTAACCCTAAACCCTAACCCTAACACTAACGCTAACATTAACCCAAACCTAAACCCAAACCCTAACCCTAATCCTAACCCTAACCCTAACCCTAATCCTAGTCCTAACCCTAACCCTAACCCTAACTCTAACCCTAACACTAACCTTAAGCCTTACCCAAACCCAAATTCTAAACCTAACTCTAAAAGGAACCCTAACCCTAACCCTAATCCTAACCCTAACCCTAACCATAACCCTAATCCAACACCTCACCCAAACCCTAACTCTAACCCAAAACCTAAACTAACCCTAACTCTAAACCAAACGTAAAACCCTAACCCTAACCCTAACTCTAACCCAAACTCTAACCTAACCCTTAACCTAACCCTAACTCAAACCCTAACTCTAACACTAAACCAAACCCTAACACTAACCCTAACCCAAAGCATAACCCAAATAATAACCATAATCCTAACCCTAACCCTAACCCTTATCCTAACCCTAACCCTAACCCTAACCCTACCCCTAACCGTAATTCTAATCCTAACCCTAACCCTAACCCAAAACCTAACACTAACCCTAACCCTAACACTAACCCAGATTCAAACCTAACCCTAACCCAAACCCTAACCCTAACCCTAACCCAAACCCTAATCGTAACCCTAATTCTAACCCTAATGCTAAACCTAACCCTAACTCAAACCCTAACTCTAACACTAACCCAAACCGTAACCCTAACCCTAACCCAAACCATAACTCTAATTCTAACCCTAATGCTAAACCTAATCCTAACTCAAACCCTAACTCTAACACTAACCCAAACCGTAACCCTAACCCTAACCCAAACCATAACCCAAATAATAACCCTAATCCTAACCCTAACACTAACCCTCATCCTTATCCTTACCCTAAACCTAACCCTAAACATAACACTAATTCTAACACTAACCCTAACCCTAATCCTAACCTTAACCCTAACCCTAACCCAAACCCAAACCCTAATCTTCACACAAACCCTAACTCTAATCCTAACCCTAACCCTATCCCTACCTCAAACACTGACCCTAACCCTGAACCTAACCCTAACCCAAACCCTAACCCTAACCCTATCTCTAATCCTAACCCTAACCCTAACCCTAATCCTAGTCCTAACCCTAACCCTAACCCTAACCTTAACCCTTACCCAAACCCAAACTCTAAACCAAATCTTAATCGGAACCCTAACCCTAACCCTAATCCTAACCCTAACCCTAATCATAGCCCTAATCCAACACCTCACGCTAATCCTAACTCTAACCCAAACCCTAACCTAACCCTAACTCTAAACCAAACCCAAACCCTAACACTAACCCTAACTCTAAACCAAACCCTAACCTAACCCTAAACCTATCCCTAACTCAAACACTAACTCTAACACTAACCCAAACCCTAACCCTAACCCTAACCCAAACCATAACCCAAATAATAACCCTAACCCTAACCCTAACCCTAAAACTAACCTTAACCCTAACCATAATTCTAACCCTAACCCTAACCCTACCCCTAACCCTAACCCTAACCCAAACCCAAATCCTAATCTTAACACAAACCCTAACCCTAATCCTAACCCTAACCCTAACCCTAGCCCAAACCCCAACCCTAACACTAACCCTAACCCTAACCATAACCCTAACCATAACCCTAATCCAACACCTCACCCTAACCCTAACTCTAACCCAAACCCTAAACTAAACCTAACTCTAAACCAAACCCAAACCCTAACCCTAACCCTAACTCTAACCCAAACCCTAACCTAACCCTAAACCTAACCCTAACTCAAACCCTAACTCTAACACTAACCCAAACCGTAACCCTAACCCTAACCCAAACCATAACCCAAATAATAACCCTAATCCTAACCCTAACACTAACCCTCATCCTTATCCTAACCCTAACCCTAACCCTAACCCTAACCCTAATTCTAACCCTAACCCTAACCCTAATCCTAACCCTAACCCTAACCCTAACCCAAACCCAAACCCTAATCTTAACACAAACCCTAACCCTAATCCTAACCCTAAACCTAACCCTAACCCAAACCCTAACCCTAACCCTAACCCTAACCCAAACCCTAACCCTAACCCTAACCCAAACCCTAACTCTAACCCTAACCCTAACCCTAAACCTAACCCAAACCCTAACCGTAACCCTAACCCTAAACCTAACCCTAATTCTAACCCTAACCCTAACCCTAATCCTAAACCTAACCCTAACCCTAACCCAAACCCAAACCCTAATCTTAACAGAAACCCTAACCCTAATCCTAACCCTAACCCTAACCCTAACCCAAACCCTAAACCTAAACCTAACCCTAACCCAAACCCTAACCCTAACCCTAAACCTAACCCAAACCCTAACTCTAACCCTAATCCTAACCCTAATGCTAACCCTAAACCTAACCCTAACACTAACCCTAGTCCTAACCCTAACCCTAACTCAAACCCTTACACTAACCCTTAGCCTAACCCTAACCTTAAATCAAACCCTAACCCTAACCCGAACCCAAACCCTAACCCTAACCCTAACCCTAACTGAAATACTTATCCTAAACCTAACCCTAACCCTAATGCTAACCCTAAACCTAATTCAAACTCAAACCCTAACCTTAATCCTAAACCTAACCCTAACCTTAACCCTTAGCCAAACCCTAACCCTAAACCTAACCCTAACCCAAACCCTAACCCTAACCCTAACCCTAACCCTAAACCTAACCCAAACCCTAACCCTAACCCTAATCCTAACCCTAATGCTAACCCTAAACCTAAACCTAACACTAACACTAGTCCTAACCCTAACCCTAGCCCAAACGCTAACATTAAACCTAACCCTAACCCTGAAACTAAATCAACCCTAACCCTATCCCTAACACTAACCCGAACCCAAACCCTAACCCTAACCCTGACCCTAACTGGAACACTAATCCTAAACCTAACCCTAACCTAATGCTAACCCTAAACCTAATTCAAACTCAAACCCTAACCCTATTCCTAACCCGAACCCAAACCCTAACCCTAACCCTAAACCTAACCCAAAACATAACCCAAACCGAAACCCTAACCCTAAATCTAACCCTAACCCTAAACCCTAACCCTAACACTAACGCTAACATTAACCCAAACCTAAACCCAAACCCTAACGCTAATCCTAACCCTAACCCTAACCCTAATCCTAGTCCTAACCCTAACCCTAACCCTAACTCTAACCCTAACACTAACCTTAAGCCTTACCCAAACCCAAATTCTAAACCTAACTCTAAAAGGAACCCTAACCCTAACCCTAATCCTAACCCTAACCCTAACCATAACCCTAATCCAACACCTCACACAAACCCTAACTCTAACCCAAAACCTAAACTAACCCTAACTCTAAACCAAACGTAAAACCCTAACCCTAACCCTAACTCTAACCCAAACTCTAACCTAACCCTTAACCTAACCCTAACTCAAACCCTAACTCTAACACTAAACCAAACCCTAACACTAACCCTAACCCAAAGCATAACCCAAATAATAACCCTAATCCTAACCCTAACCCTAACCCTTATCCTAACCCTAACCCTAACCCTAACCCTAATCCTAACCGTAATTCTAATCCTAACCCTAACCCTAACCCAAAACCTAACACTAACCCTAACCCTAACACTAACCCAGATTCAAACCTAACCCTAACCCAAACCCTAACCCTAACCCTAACCCAAACCCTAATCGTAACCCTAATTCTAATCCTAATGCTAAACCTAACCCTAACTCAAACCCTAACTCTAACACTAACCCAAACCGTAACCCTAACCCTAACCCAAACCATAACTCTAATTCTAACCCTAATGCTAAACCTAACCCTAACTCAAACCCTAACTCTAACACTAACCCAAACCGTAACCCTAACCCTAACCCAAACCATAACCCAAATAATAACCCTAATCCTAACCCTAACACTAACCCTCATCCTTATCCTAACCCTAAACCTAACCCTAAACATAACACTAATTCTAACACTAACCCTAACCCTAATCCTAACCTTAACCCTAACCCAAACCCAAACCCTAATCTTCACACAAACCCTAAATCTAATCCTAACCCTAACCCTAACCCTAACCCAAACCCTAACCCTAACCCTAACCCTAACCCTAACCCAAACCCTAACCCTAACCCTAACCCTAACCCAAACCCTAACTCTAACCCTAATCCTAACCCTAATGCTAACCCTAAACCTAACCCTAACACTAACCCTAGTCCTAACCCTAACCCTAACCCAAACCCTTACACTAACCCTAAGCCTAACCCTAACCCTAAATCAAACCCTAACCCTAACCCGAACCCAAACCCTAACCCTAACCCTAACCCTAACTGAAATACTTATCCTAAACCTAACCCTAAACCTAATGCTAACCCTAAACCTAATTCAAACTCAAACCCTAAACTTAATCCTAAACCTAACCCTAACCTTAACCCTTAGCCAAACCCTAACCCTAAACCTAATCCTAACCCAAACCCTAACCCTAACCCTAACCCTAACCCAAACCCTTACACTAACCCTAAGCCTAACCCTAACCCTAAATCAAACCCTAACCCTAACCCGAAGCCAAACCCTAACCCTAACCCTAACCCTAACTGAAATACTTATCCTAAACCTAACCCTAACCCTAATGCTAAACCTAAACCTAATTCAAACTCAAACCCTAACCCTAATCCTAAACCTAACCCTAACCTAAACCCTTAGCCAAACCCTAACCCTAAACCTAACCCTAACCCAAACCCTAACCCTAACCCTAACCCTAACCCTAAACCTAACCCAAACCCTAACCCTAACCCTAATCCTAACCCTAATGCTAACCCTAAACCTAAACCTAACACTAACACTAGTCCTAACCCTAACCCTAACCCAAACCCTAACACTAAACCTAACCCTATCCCTGACCCTAAATCAAACCCTAACCCTATCCCTAACTCTAACCCGAACCCAAACCCTAACCCTAACCCTGACCCTAACTGAAGTACTAATCCTAAACCTAACCCTAACCTAATGCTAACCCTAAAGCTAATTCAAACTCAAACCCTAACCCTATTCCTAACCCGAACCCAAACCCTAACCCTAACCCTAAACCTAAACCAAAACATAACCCAAACCGAAACCCTAACCCTAAATCTAACCCTAACCCTAAACCCTAACCCTAACACTAACGCTAACACTAACACTAACCTTAAGCCTTACCCAAACCCAAATTCTAAACCTAACTCTAAAAGGAACCCTAACCCTAACCCTAATCCTAACCCTAACCCTAACCATAACCCTAATCCAACACCTCACCCAAACCCTAACTCTAACCCAAACCCTAACCTAACCCTAACTCTAAACCAAACGCAAAACCTAACCCTAACCCTAACTCTAACCCAAACTCTAACCTAACCCTTAACCTAACCCTAACTCAAACCCTAACTCTAACACTAAACCAAACCCTAACACTAACCCTAACCCAAAGCATAACCCAAATAATAACCCTAATCCTAACCCTACCCCTAACCCTCATCCTTATCCTAACCCTAAACCTAACCCTAACCCTAATTTTAACCCTAATTCTAATTCTAACCCTAACCCTAACCCAAACCCTAACCCAAACCCAAACCCTAACCCTAACCCTAACGCTAACCCTAACCATAACCCTAACCCTAACCCTAATGCTAAACCTAACCATAACCCTAACCCTAACCCTAAACCTAAACAAACCTAAACCCTAAAACAAACCCTAATCCTAACACTAACACTAACACTAACCCTAACCGAAAACCTAAACCCTAACCCTACTCGTAACCCTAACCCTAACCCTAACCATAACCGAAACCTAAACCCAAACCCTAACCCTAATCCTAACCCTAACCCTAACCCTAACCCTAACCCTAACCCTAACCCTAACCCCTAACCTGAACCCTTACCCAAACCCAAACTCTAAACCTAACTCTAATCGGAACCATAACCCTAACCCTAATCCTAACCCTAACCTAACCATAACCCTAATCCAACACCTCACCCTAACCCTAACTCTAACCCAAACCCTACCCTAACCCTAACTCTAAA
>CM069532.1:85669687-85677187 GCA_035773235.1 Eospalax fontanierii | reverse complement strand
TAACTCTAACACTAACTCAAACCCTAACCCTAACCCTAACCCTAACTCAAACCCTAACCCCAACCTTAACCCGAAACCAAACCCTACACCTAACGCTAACCCTAACAAAAATCCTAACCGAAAACCTAAACCCTAACCCTACTCCTAACCCTAACACTAACCCATACCCTTATCCAAACCCACAACCCTAAACCTAACCCTAATCCAAACCCTAACTCTAACCCTAATCCTAACCGTAACCCTAACTCTAACCCAACCCCTAACCCTCACCATAACTCTAACCCAAATCTGACTCTAACCCTAACCCTAACCCAAATCCTAACCCGAACCCTAACCCTAACCCTAACTCAAACCCTACCCCTAACCCAAACCCTAACCCAAACCCAAACCCTAACCCTAACCCTAACGCTAACCCTAACCATAACCCTAACCCTAACCCTAATGCTAAACCTAACCATAACCCTAACCCTAACCCTAAACCTAAACAAACCTAAACCCTAAAACAAACCCTAATCCTAACACTAACACTAACACTAACCCTAACCGAAAACCTAAACCCTAACCCTACTCGTAACCCTAACCCTAACCCTAACCATAACCGAAACCTAAACCCAAACCCTAATCCTAATCCTAACCCTAACCCTAACCCTAATCCTAGTCCTAACCCTAACCCTAACCCTAAACCTAACCCTAACCCTAACCCCTAACCTGAACCCTTACCCAAACCCAAACTCTAAACCTAACTCTAATCGGAACCATAACCCTAACCCTAATCCTAACCCTAACCTAACCATAACCCTAATCCAACACCTCACCCTAACCCTAACTCTAACCCAAACCCTAACCTAACCCTAACTCTAAACCAAACCTAAACCGTAACCCTAACCCTAAATCTAACCCAAACCCTAACCTAACCCTAAACCTAAACCTAACACAAACCCTAACTCTAACCCTAACCCAAATCCTAACACTAACCCTAACCCAAACCCTAACCCTAAATCAAACCCTAACCCTAACCATAACCCGAACCCGAACCCAAACCCTAACCCTAACCCTAACCCTAACAGAGACACTAATCCTAAACCTAACCCAAACCCTAATGCTAACCCTAAACCTAATTCCTACTCAAAACCTAACCCTAACACTAAACCTAACCCAAAACATAACCCAAACCGAAACCCTAACCCTAAACCTAACCCTAACCCAAACCCTAATCCTAACACTAACCCTAACACTAACCCTAACCAAAAACCTAAACCCTAACGCTACTCCTAACCCTAACCCTAACCCTAACTCTAATTCTAACCCTAACCCTAACCCTAACCCAAAACCTAACCCTAACCCTAACCCTAACCCTAATCCCAACCCTAACCCTAACCATAACCCTAATCCAACACCTCACCCTAAACCTAACTCTAACCGAAACCCTAACCTAACCCTAAACCTAACCCTAACTCAAACCCTAACTCTAACACTAAACCAAACCCTAACCCTAACCTTAATCCAAACCATAACCCAAATAATAACCCTAATCCTAACCCTAACCCTAACCCTCATCCTTATCCTAACCCTAACCCTAACCCTAACCCTAACCCAAACCCAAATCCTAACCCTAACCCTAACCCTAACCCTAACCCTAACCCAAACCATAACCCAAATAATAACCCTAACCCTAACCCTAACCCTAACCCTAACCCTAACCTTAACCCTAACCATAATTCTAACTCTAATCCTAACCCTAACCCTAACCCAAACCCAAACCCTAATCTTAACACAAACCCTCACCCTAATCCTAACCCTAAACCTAACCCTAACCCAAACCCTAACCCTAACACTAAACCTAACCCTAAACATAACCCTAACCATAACCCTAATCCAACACCTCACCCTAACCCTAACTCTAACCCAAACCCTAACCTAAACCTAACCCTAAACCAAACCCAAACCCTAACCCTAACCCTAACTCTAACCCAAACCCTAACCTAACACTAAACCTAACCCTAACTCAAACCCTAACTCTAACACTAACCCAAACCGTAACCCTAACCCTAACCCAAACCATAACCCAAATAATAACCCTAATCCTAACCCTAACACTAACCCTCATCCTTATCCTAACCCTAACCCTAACCCTAACCCTAACCCTAATTCTAACCCTAAACCTAACCCTAACCCAAACCCTAACCGTAACCCTAACCCTAAACCTAACCCTAATTCTAACCCTAACCCTAACCCTAATCCTAAACCTAACCCTAACCCTAACCCAAACCCAAACCCTAATCTTAACAGAAACCCTAACCCTAATCCTAACCCTAACCCTAACCCTAACCCAAACCCTAAACCTAACCCTAACCCTAACCCAAACCCTAACCCTAACCTTAAACCTAACCCAAACCCTAACTCTAACCCTAATCCTAACCCTAATGCTAACCCTAAACCTAACCCTAACACTAACCCTAGTCCTAACCCTAACCCTAACCCTAACTGAAATACTTATCCTAAACCTAACCCTAAACCTAATGCTAACCCTAAACCTAATTCAAACTCAAACCCTAACCTTAATCCTAAACCTAACCCTAACCTTAACCCCTAGCCAAACCCTAACCCTAAACCTAATCCTAACCCAAACCCTAACCCTAACCCTAACCCTAACCCAAACCCTTACACTAACCCTAAGCCTAACCCTAACCCTAAATCAAACCCTAACCCTAACCCGAAGCCAAACCCTAACCCTAACCCTAACCCTAACTGAAATACTTATCCTAAACCTAACCCTAACCCTAATGCTAAACCTAAACCTAATTCAAACTCAAACCCTAACCCTAATCCTAAACCTAACCCTAACCTAAACCCTTAGCCAAACCCTAACCCTAAACCTAACCCTAACCCAAACCCTAACCCTAACCCTAACCCTAACCCTAAACCTAACCCAAACCCTAACCCTAACCCTAATCCTAACCCTAATGCCAACCCTAAACCTAAACCTAACACTAACACTAGTCCTAACCCTAACCCTAACCCAAACCCTAACATTAAACCTAACCCTAACCCTGAACCTAAATCAACCCTAACCCTATCCCTAACTCTAACCCGAACCCAAACCCTAACCCTAACCCTGACCCTAACTGAAACACTAATCCTAAACCTAACCCTAACCTAATGCTAACCCTAAACCTAATTCAAACTCAAACCCTAACCCTATTCCTAACCCGAACCCAAACCCTAACCCTAACCCTAAACCTAACCCAAAACATAACCCAAACCGAAACCCTAACCCTAAATCTAACCCTAACCCTAAACCCTAACCCTAACACTAACGCTAACATTAACCCAAACCTAAACCCAAACCCTAACCCTAATCCTAACCCTAACCCTAACCCTAATCCTAGTCCTAACCCTAACCCTAACCCTAACTCTAACCCTAACACTAACCTTAAGCCTTACCCAAACCCAAATTCTAAACCTAACTCTAAAAGGAACCCTAACCCTAACCCTAATCCTAACCCTAACCCTAACCATAACCCAAACCCTAACCCTAACCCTAACCCTAACCCTAACCCAAACCCTAACCCTAACCCTAACCCTAACCCAAACCCTAACTCTAACCCTAATCCTAACCCTAATGCTAACCCTAAACCTAACCCTAACACTAACCCTAGTCCTAACCCTAACCCTAACCCAAACCCTTACACTAACCCTAAGCCTAACCCTAACCCTAAATCAAACCCTAACCCTAACCCGAACCCAAACCCTAACCCTAACCCTAACCCTAACTGAAATACTTATCCTAAACCTAACCCTAAACCTAATGCTAACCCTAAACCTAATTCAAACTCAAACCCTAACCTTAATCCTAAACCTAACCCTAACCTTAACCCTTAGCCAAACCCTAACCCTAAACGTAATCCTAACCCAAACCCTAACCCTAACCCTAACCCTAACCCAAACCCTTACACTAACCCTAAGCATAACCCTAACCCTAAATCAAACCCTAACCCTAACCCGAAGCCAAACCCTAACCCTAACCCTAACCCTAACTGAAATACTTATCCTAAACCTAACCCTAACCCTAATGCTAAACCTAAACCTAATTCAAACTCAAACCCTAACCCTAATCCTAAACCTAACCCTAACCTAAACCCTTAGCCAAACCCTAACCCTAAACCTAACCCTAACCCAAACCCTAACCCTAACCCTAACCCTAACCCTAAACCTAACCCAAACCCTAACCCTAACCCTAATCCTAACCTTAACCCTAAACCTAAACCTAACACTAACACTAGTCCTAACCCTAACCCTAACCCAAACCCTAACACTAAACCTAACCCTATCCCTGACCCTAAATCAAACCCTAACCCTATCCCTAACTCTAACCCGAACCCAAACCCTAACCCTAACCCTGACCCTAACTGAAGTACTAATCCTAAACCTAACCCTAACCTAATGCTAACCCTAAAGCTAATTCAAACTCAAACCCTAACCCTATTCCTAACCCGAACCCAAACCCTAACCCTAACCCTAAACCTAAACCAAAACATAACCCAAACCGAAACCCTAACCCTAAATCTAACCCTAACCCTAAACCCTAACCCTAACACTAACGCTAACATTAACCCAAACCTAAACCCAAACCCTAACCCTAATCCTAACCCTAACCCTAACCCTAATCCTAGTCCTAACCCTAACCCTAACCCTAACCCTAACACTAACACTAACCTTAAGCCTTACCCAAACCCAAATTCTAAACCTAACTCTAAAAGGAACTCTAACCCTAACCCTAATCCTAACCCTAACCCTAACCATAACCCTAATCCAACACCTCACCCAAACCCTAACTCTAACCCAAACCCTAACCTAACCCTAACTCTAAACCAAACGCAAAACCTAACGCTAACCCTAACTCTAACCCAAACTCTAACCTAACCCTTAACCTAACCCTAACTCAAACCCTAACTCTAACACTAAACCAAACCCTAACACTAACCCTAACCCAAAGCATAACCCAAATAATAACCCTAATCCTAACCCTACCCCTAACCCTCATCCTTATCCTAACCCTAACCCTAACCCTAACCCTAATCTTAACCCTAATTCTAATTCTAACCCTAACCCTAACCCAAAACCTAACCCTAACCCTAACCCTAACACTAATCTTAACACTAACCCTAACCCTAACACTAACCCAGATTCAAACCTAACCCTAACCCAAACCCTAACCCTAACCCTAACCCAAACCCTAACCGTAACCCTAATTCTAACCCTAATGCTAAACCTAAACCTAACTCAAACTCAAACCCTAACCCTAAGCCTAACCCTAACTAAAACCCTAACACTAACCCAACCCGATCGCAAACCCTAACCCTAACCCGAAACTTAACAGAAAACCTAAACCTAAATGTAATCCTAAATCAAACCCTAACCCTAACCCTAACCCTAACCCTAACCTTAACCCTAACCCAAACCCTAACCCTAACCCTAACCCAAAACCTAAACCTAACCCTAAACCTAACCCTAACCCTAAAACAAAAACTAACCCTAAACCTAACCCTAAGCCAAATCCTAACCCTAACCCTTATCCTAACCCATACCCAAAACCTAACCCTAACCCTAACACAAACCCTAAACCTAACCTTAACCCAAACCCAAACCCAAACCCTAACCCTAATCCTAACCCTAATGCTAACCCTAAACCTAACTCAAACTCAAACCCTAATCCTAACCCTAACCCTAACCCAAACCCTAACCCTAACCCTAACCTTAACCCTAAACCTAACCCTAACTCTAACCCTAACACTAACCCTAATTCTAAGTAAAACCCAAACCCTAACACTAACCCTAACCCAAACCCTAATAATAACCCTAAACCTAAACCTAACCGCTAATCCTAACCCTAACCCTAACCCTCATCCTTATCCTAACCCTAACCCTAACCCTAACCCTAACCCTAACCCTAACCCTAATTCTAACCCTAACCATAACCCTAATCCAACACCTCACCCTAACCCTAACTCTAACACAAACCCTAACCTAAAACAAACTCTAAACCAAACCCAAACCCTAACCCTAACCCTAATTCTAACCCAAACCCTAACCTAACAGTAAACCTAACCCTAACTCAAAACCTAACTCTAACACTAACCCAAACCCTAACCCTAACGCAAACCTAAATCATAACCGAAATACTAACCCTAATCCTAACCCTAACCCTAACCCTCATCCTTATCCTAACCCGAACCCTAACCCTTACCCTTACCCAAACCCAAACCCTAAAACTAACCCTAATCCGAACCCTAACCATAACCCTAATCCTAACCGTAACCCTAACCCTAACCCAAACCCTAACCCTCAACCTAACTCTAACCCAAACCCGAAACCTAACCCTAACCCTAACCCAAATCCTAACCCTAACCCTAACCCTAACCCTAACAAAAACCCTAACCCTAATCCAAACCCTAACACAAAACCAAACCCTACCCTAACCCTAAACTTAACCCAAACCCTAACCCTAACGCAAACCTAAATCATAACCGAAATACTAACCCTAACCCTAACCCTAACCCTAAACCTGACCATAACCCTAACCCTAACCATAAACCTAACCCAAAACTAAACCATTAACTTTACGCTAATCGTAACTCAAACCCTAACCCTAAACAAAATCCAAACCCTAAACTTTACACTAACCCTAGCCCTAACACTAACCCAAATTCAAACCTAAGCCTAACCCTAACCCAAACCCGAACCCTAACCATAACCCTAACCCAAACCCTAATCTTAACCCTAAACCAAACTCTAAATCTAACACTAACACTAACCCTAACCGAAAACCTAAACCCTAACCCTACTCCTAACCCTAACCCTAACCCTTACCCTTACTCAAACGCAAACCCTAAAACTAACCCTAATCCAAACCCTAAACCTAACCCTAATCCTAACCGTAACCATAACCCTAACCCAACCCCTAACCCTCACCATAACTCTAACCCAAACCCGAACTCTAACCCTAACCCTAACCCAAATCCTAACCCTAACCCTAACCCTAACCCAAACCCTAACCCTAACCCAAACCCTAACCCAAACCCAAATCCTAACCCTAACCCTAAAGCTAACTCTAACCATAACCCTAACCCTAACCCTAACGCTAAACCTAACCATAACCCTAACCCTAACCCTAAACCTAACCAAACCTAAACCCTAAACAAAACCCTAATCCTAACACTAACCCTAACACTAACCCTAACCAAAAACCTAAACCCAAACCCTACTCCTATCCCTAACCCTAAACCTAACCCAAACCCAAACCCTAATCTTAATACAAACCCTAACCCTAATCCTAACTCTAACCCTAACCCTAACCCAAACCCTAATCCTAACACTAACCCTAACCCAAACCCTAACCCTAACCGTAACCCTATCCCTAACCCTAAACAAAACCCTAAACCTAACCCTAATCCTAACCATAACGCTAGCCCTAACCCTAACCATAACCCTAACCGAAAC
>CM069532.1:85652187-85654687 GCA_035773235.1 Eospalax fontanierii | reverse complement strand
CTAACCCTAAATTTAACCCTAACCATAACCCTAACCCTAACCCTAACGCTAAACCTAACCATAACCCTAACCCTAACCCTAAACCTAACCAAACCTGAACCCTAACCCAAACCCTAATCCTAACACTAACCCTAATACTAACCCTAAACAAAAACCTAAACCCTAACCCTACTCCTAACCCTAACCCTAACCCTAACCCAAATCCAAACCCTAATCTTAATACAAACCCTAACCCTAATCCTAACTCTAATCCTAACCCTAACCCAAACACGAATCCTAACCCTAACCCTAACCCAAACCCTAACCCTAACCCTAACCCTAACCCTAACCAAAACCCTAAACCTAACCCTAATCCTAACCGTAACCCTAACCCTAACCCTAAACCTAACCCTATCCCAAACCCTAACCCAAACCCAAACCCTAACCCTAACCCTAATGCTAACCCTAACCATAACCCTAACCCTAACCGTAATGCTAAACCTAACCATAACCCTAACCCTAACCCTAAACCTAACCAAACCTAAACCCTAACCGAAACCCTAACCCTAACCCTAACCCTAACCCTCATCCTCATCCTAACCCTAACCCTAACCCTAACCCTAACCCTAACCCTAACCCTAATTCTAACCCTAACGCTAAACCTAAACCTAACCCTAACCCTAACCCTAACCCAAACCCTAACCCTAACCCCAACCCTAACCCCAACCCTAACCCTAACCCTAACCCTAACCCTAACCCTAACCCTAACCCAAACCCTAACCCTAACCCTAATCCTAACCCTAATGCTAACTCTAAACCTAACCCTAACACTAACCCTAGTCCTAACCCTAATCCTAACCCAAACCCTAACCCTAACCCTAACCCGAACCCAAACCCTAACCCTAACCCCAACCCTAACTGAAATACTTATCCTAAACCTAACCCTAACCCTAATTGTAACCCTAAACCTAATTCAAACTCAAACCCTAACCCTAACCCTAACCCTAACCCTAAACCCTAACCCTAACCTAACCCTAACCGAAAACCAAAACCTAACCCCAAACCCTAACCCTAATCCTAACCCTAACCCTAACCCTAATCCTAGTCCTAACCCTAATCCTAACCCTAACCCTAACCTTAACACTTACCCAAACCCAAACTCTAAACCTAACTCTAATCGGAACCCTAACCCTAACCCTAATCCTAACCCTAACCCTAACTATAACCCTAATCCAACACCTCACCCTAACCCTAACTCTAACCCAAACACTAACCTAACCCTAACTCTAAACCAAACCCAAACCCTAACCCTAACCCTAACTCTAACCGAAACCCTAACATAACCCTAAACCTAACCCTAACTCAAACCCTAACTCTAACACTAACCCAAACCCTAACCCTAACACTAACCCAAACCATAAACCAATTAATACCCTAATCCTAACCCTAACCCTAACCGTAATGCGAAACCTAACCCTAACCCTAATCCTAACCCTAATCCTAACCAAACCTAAACCCTAACCGAAACACTAACCCTAACCCTAACCCTAACCCTCATCCTTATCCTAACCCTAACCCTAACCCAAACCCTAACCCTAATCCTAACCCTAACCCTAACCCTAACCCAAACCCTAATTCTAACCCTAACCCTAACCCAAACCCTAACCATAACCCTAACCCTAACCCTAACCAAAACCCTAAACCTAACCCTAATCCTAACCGTAACCCTAACCCTAACCCTAAACCTAACCTATCCCAAACCCTAACCCAAACCCAAACCCTAACCCTAACCCTAACGCTAACCCTAACCATAACCCTAACCCTAACCGTAATGCTAAACCTAACCATAACCCTAACCCTAACCCTAAACCTAACCAAACCTAAACCCTAACCGAAACCCTAACCCTAACCCTAACCCTAACCCTCATCCTTATCCTAACCCTAACCCTAACCCTAACCCTAACCCTAATTCTAACCCTAACGCTAAACCTAAACCTAACCCTAACCCTAACCCTAACCCTAACCCAAATCCTAACCCTAACCCTAAACCTATCCCAAACCCTAACCCTAACCCTAACCCTAACCCTAACCCTAACCCAAACCCTAACCCTAACCCTAATCCTAACCCTAATGCTAACTCTAAACCTAACCCTAACACTAACCCTAGTCCTAGCCCTAATCCCAACCCAAACCCTAACCCTAACCCGAACCCAAACCCTAACCCTAACCCTAACCCTAACCCTAACTGAAATACTGATCCTAAACCTAACCCTAACCCTAATTCTAACCCTAAACCCATTTTAAACACAAACCCTAACCCTAATCATAACCGGAAACCAAACCCTAACCCTAAACCTAACCCAAAACATAACCCAAACCGAAACCCTAAACCTAACCCTAACCCTAACCCTAAACCCTAACCCTAACCTAAACCTAACCATAACCCTAACCCTAACCCTAACCCTAATCCTAACCCTAACCCAAAACCAAACCCTAATCATAACACAAACCCTAACCGTAA
>CM069532.1:85644687-85649687 GCA_035773235.1 Eospalax fontanierii | reverse complement strand
CGTAACTCAAACCCTAACACTAACCCAAATCCAAACCTAACCCTAACCCTAACCCAAACACTAACCCTAAAACAAACCCTAACCGAAACACTAATCCTAAACCTAACCCTAACCCTAATCCTAAACCGAACCGAAACCCTAACCCTAACCCTAAACCTAACCCAAAACATAACCCACACTGAAACCCTAACCCTAACCCTAACACTAAACCCAATCCTACCCTCAAACCTCAACCCTAACCCTAACCCTAACCGAAACCTAAAGCCTAAACCTAACCATAACCCTAATCCAACCCCTAACCCTAACCCTAACTCTAACATAAACCCTAACCTAACGCTAACCCTAACCCAAACCCAAACCCTAACCATAACCCTAATCTTAACACAAACCCTAACCCTAATCCTAACACTAACCCTAACCCTAAACTTAATCCTAACCATAATTCTAACCCTAACCCTAACCCTAACCCTAACCCTCATCCTTATCCTAAACCTAACCCTAACCCTAATCCTAACCCTAACCCTAACCCTAACCCTAATCCTAACCCTAACCCTAACCCAAACATTAACCCTAACCCTAACCCTATCCGAAACCCTAAACCTAACGCTAACCCTAACCCAAACCCTAACCCTAATCCTAACCCTAACCCTAAATCTAACCGAAACCCGAACCCTAACCATAACCCTAACCCAAACCATAACCCTAACCCTAACCCTAACCCTAACCCAAACCCTAACCTTAAACCTAAACCAAACCCTAATCCTAACACTAATACTAACCCTAACCGAAAGCCTAAACCCTAACCCTTCTCCTAACCTTAGCCCCTACCCTTACCCTTTCCCACTCGCACCCCCTAAAACTACCTCTAATCCTAACCCTAACCCTAACCCTAATCCTAACTGTAACCCTAACCCTAACCCAACCCCTAACCCTCACCATAACTCTAACCCAAACCTAACCCAAACCCTAACCCTAACCCTAACCCTAACTCAAACTCTAACCCTAACCCAAATCCTAACCCTAACCCAAACCCAAACCCAAACCCAAGTCCTAACCCTAACCCTAAAGTTAACCCTAACCATAACCCTAACCCTAACCCTAACGCTAAACCTAACCATAACCCTAACCCTAACCCTAAACCTAACCAAACCTGAACCCTAACCCAAACCCTAATCCTAACACTAACCCTAATACTAACCCTAAACAAAAACCTAAACCCTAACCCTACTCCTAACCCTAACCCTAACCCTAACCCAAATCCAAACCCTAATCTTAATACAAACCCTAACCCTAATCCTAACTCTAATCCTAACCCTAACCCAAACACGAATCCTAACCCTAACCCTAACCCAAACCCTAACCCTAACCCTAACCCTAACCCTAACCCTAACCCTAACCCTAATTCTAACCCTAACGCTAAACCTAAACCTAACCCTAACCCTAACCCTAACCCAAACCCTAACCCTAACCGTAACCCTATCCCAAACCCTAACCCTAACCCTAACCCTAACCCTAACCCTAACCCTAACCCAAACCCTAACCCTAAACCCAATCCTAACCCTAATGCTAACTCTAAACCTAACCCTAACACTAACCCTAGTCCTAACCCTAATCCTAACCCAAACCCTAACCCTAACCCTAACCCGAACCCAAACCCTAACCCTAACCCTAACCCTAACTGAAATACTTATCCTAAACCTAACCCTAACCCTAATTGTAACCCTAAACCTAATTCAAACTCAAACCCTAACCCTAACCCTAACCCTAACCCTAAACCCTAACCCTAACCTAACCATAACCATAACCAAAACCTAACCCCAAACCCTAACCCTAATCCTAACCCTAACCCTAACCCTAATCCTAGTCCTAACCCTAATCCTAACCCTAACCCTAACCTTAACACTTACCCAAACCCAAACTCTAAACCTAACTCTAATCGGAACCCTAACCCTAACCCTAATCCTAACCCTAACCCTAACTATAACCCTAATCCAACACCTCACCCTAACCCTAACTCTAACCCAAACACTAACCTAACCCTAACTCTAAACCAAACCCAAACCCTAACCCTAACCCTAACTCTAACCGAAACCCTAACATAACCCTAAACCTAACCCTAACTCAAACCCTAACTCTAACACTAACCCAAACCCTAACCCTAACACTAACCCAAACCATAAACCAATTAATACCCTAATCCTAACCCTAACCCTAACCGTAATGCTAAACCTAACCACAACCCTAACCCTAACCCTAATCCTAACCAAACCTAAACCCTAACCGAAACCCTAACCCTAACCCTAACCCTAACCCTCATCCTTATCCTAACCCTAACCCAAACCCTAACCCTAATCCTAACCCTAACCCTAACCCTAACCCAAACCCTAATTCTAACCCTAACCCTAACCAAAACCCTAACCATAACCCTAACCCTAACCCTAACCAAAACCCTAAACCTAACCCTAATCCTAACCGTAACCCTAACCCTAACCCTAAACCTAACCTATCCCAAACCCTAACCCAAACCCAAACCCTAACCCTAACCCTAACGCTAACCCTAACCATAACCCTAACCCTAACCGTAATGCTAAACCTAACCATAACCCTAACCCTAACCCTAAACCTAACCAAACCTAAACCCTAACCGAAACCCTAACCCTAACCCTAACCCTAACCCTCATCCTTATCCTAACCCTAACCCTAACCCTAACCCTAACCCTAATTCTAACCCTAACGCTAAACCTAAACCTAACCCTAACCCTAACCCTAACCCAAATCCTAACCCTAACCCTAACCCTATCCCAAACCCTAACCCTAACCCTAACCGTAACCCTAACCCTAACCCAAACCCTAACCCTAACCCTAATCCTAACCCTGATGCTAACTCTAAACCTAACCCTAACACTAACCCTAGTCCTAACCCTAATCCCAACCCAAACCCTAACCCTAACCCGAACCCAAACCCTAACCCTAACCCTAACCCTAACTGAAATACTTATCCTAAACCTAACCCTAACCCTAATTCTAACCCTAAACCTAATTCAAACTCAAACCCTAACCCTAATCATAACCGGAAACCAAACCCTAACCCTAAACCTAACCCAAAACATAACCCAAACCGAAACCCTAAACCTAACCCTAACCCTAACCCTAAACCCTAACCCTAACCTAAACCTAACCATAACCCTAACCCTAACCCTAACCCTAAATGTAACCCTAACCCAAACCCAAACCCTAATCTTAACACAAACCCTAACCGTAATCCTAACTCTAACACTAACCCTAACCCAAACCCTAACCCTAACCCTAACTCTAACCCAAATCCTAACCCTAACCCTAACGCAAACCGTAAACCTAACCCTAATCCTAACCCTAATGCTAACCCTAAACCTAACCCTAACACTAACCCTACTCCTAACCCTAACCCTAACCCAAACCCTAACACTAACCCTAACCCTAACCCTAACCCTAACCCTAAATCAAACCCTAACCCAAAACCTAACCCTAACCTGATCCCAAACCCTAACCCTAACCCTACCCCTAACTGAAACACTAAATGTAAACCTAACCCTAACCCTAATGCTAACCCTAAACCTAATTCAAACTCAAACCCTAACCCTATTCCTAACCCGAACCCAAACCCTAACCGTAAACCTAAACCTAAACCAAAACATAACCCAAACCGAAACCCTAATCCTAAATCTAAACTTAACCCTAAACCCTAACCCTAACACTAAACCTAAACATAACCCAAACCTAAACCCAAATCCTAACCCTAATCCTAACACTAACCCTAACCCTAATCCTAGTCCTAACCCTAACCCTAACCCTAACCCTAACCCTAACCCTAACCCTTACCCAAACCCAAACTCTAAACGTAACTCTAATCGGAACCCTAACCCTAACCCTAATCCCAACCCTAACCCTAACCATAACCCTAATCCAACACCTCACCCTATCCCTAACTCTAACCCAAACCCTAACCTAAAACTAACTCTAAACCAAACCCAAAATCTAACCCTAACCCTAATTCTTACCTAAAGCCTAACCTAACAGTAAACCTAACCCTAACTCAAACCCTAACTCTAACACTAACCCAAACCCTAACCCTAACACTAACCTAATCCATAACCCAAATACTAACCCTAATCCTAACCCTAACCCTAACCCTCATCCTTATCCTAACCCGAACCCTAAACTTTACCCTTACCCAAACCCAAACCCTAAAACTAACCCTAATCCGAACCCTAAACATAACCCTAATCTTAACCGTAACCCTAACCCTAACCCAAACCCTAACCCTCACCCTAACTCTAACCCAAATCCGAAACCTAACCCTAACCTTAACCCAAATCCTAACCCTAACCCTAACCCTAACCCTAACCAAAACCCTAACCCTAATCCAAACCCTAACCCAAAACCAAACCCTAACCCTAACCCTAAACTTAACCCAAACCCTAACCCTAACCCTAACCCTAAACCTAACCATAACCCTAACCCTAACCATAAACCTAACCCAAAACTAAACCCTAAACTTTACGCTAATCGTAACTCAAACCCTAACCCTAACCCAAATCCAAATCCTAAAATTTACACTAACCCTAGCACTAACACTAACCCAAATTCAAACCTAAGCCTAACCCTAACCCAAACCCTAACCTAATGCTAACCCTAACCCTAACCCTAACCCTAACCCTCACCCTAACGCAAACTCGAACCCTAACCATAACACTAACCCAAACCCTAACCCTAACCCTAACCCTAACCCTAACCCAAACCCTAACCTTAACCCTAAACCAAACCCTAATCCTAAAACTAACACTAACCCTAACCGAAAACCTAAACCCTAACCCTATTCCTCACCCTATCCCTAACCCTCTCCCTTTCCCAAAAGCAAACCCTAAAACTAACCCTAATCCAAACCCTAACCCTAACCCTAATCCTAACCGTAAACCTAACCCTAACCCAACCCCTAACCCTCACCATAACTCTAACCCAAA
>CM069532.1:85607187-85632187 GCA_035773235.1 Eospalax fontanierii | reverse complement strand
ACCTAACCCTATCACTAACCCTATTCCTAACCCTAACCCTAACCCAAACCCTAACACTAACCCTAACCTTAACCCTAACGCTAAATCAAACCCTAACCCAAACCCTAAACCTAACCCGTACCCAAACCCTAACCCTAACACTAAGCCTAACTGAAACACTAATCCTAAACCTAACCCTAACCCTAATGCTAACCCTAAACCTAATTCAAACTCAAACCATAACCCTATTCCTAACCCGAACCCAAACCCTAACTCTAACCCTAAACCTAACCCTAAACCCTAACCCTAACACTAACCCTAACCATAACCCAAACCTAAACCCAAACCCTAACCCTAAACCTAACACTAACCCTAACCCTAATCCTAGTCCTAACCCTAACCCTAACCCTAACCCTAACCCTAACATTAACCCTTACCCAAACACAAACACTAAACCTAACTCTAATCGGAAAACTAACCCTAAACCTAATCCTAACCCTTACTCTAACCATAACCCTAATCCAACACCTCACCCTAACCCTAACTCTAACCCAAACCCTAACCTAACACTAACTCTAAACCAAACCCAAACCCTAACCCTAACCCTAACTCTAACCCAAACCCCAATGTAAGCCTAAACCTAACCCTAACTCAAACCCTAACTCTAACACTAACCCAAACCCTAACACTAACCCTAACCCAAACCATAACCCAAATAATAACCCTAATCCTAACCCTAACCCTAAACCTCATCCTTTTCCTAACCCTAACCCAAACACTAACCCTAACCCTAACCCTAATTCTAACCCTAACCCTAACCCTAACCCTAACCCAAAACCTAACCCTAACCCTAACCCTAACCATAATCTTAACACTAACCATAACCCTAACACTAACCCAGATTCAAACCTAACCCTAACCCAAACCCTAACCCTAACCCTAATCCTAACCCTAATGCTAACCCTAAACCTAACTCAAACTCAAACCCTAACCCTAAGCCTAACCCTAATCCAAACCCTAACCCTAACCCTAACCCTAACCCTAACTAAAACCCTAACACTAACCCAACCCGAACGCAAACCATAACCCTAACACGAAACTTAACCGAGAACCTAAACCTAACCGTATTCCTAAACCAAACCCTAACCCTAACGCTAACCGTAACCCCAAACCTAACACAAACACTAACCCTAACCCTAACCCAAAAC
Source organism: Eospalax fontanierii (assembly GCA_035773235.1). Taxonomy (NCBI): domain Eukaryota; kingdom Metazoa; phylum Chordata; class Mammalia; order Rodentia; family Spalacidae; genus Eospalax; species Eospalax fontanierii. The sequence continues at coordinate 85,631,000 of CM069532.1, read as the reverse complement.
CTAAACGTAACCCTAAACCTAACCCTGACCCTAACCCAATCCCTAACGCTAACCCTAAACCTAAACTTAACCCCTAACCCCGAACGCCAAACCCTAAACCAAACCCTAACCTTAACCCTAACCCTAATCCTACTCCTAACCCGAACCCTAACCCTAACCCTAACCCTAATCCTAACTCTAACCTAACCCTAAACCTAACACTAACTCAAACCCTAACTCTAACACTAACCCAAACCCTAACCCTAACCCTAACCCTAATTCTAACGCTAACCCTAACCCTCAGCCTTATCCTAACCCTAAGCCTAACCCTAACCCTAACCTAACCCTAATTCTAACGCTAACCCTAATCCTAACAGAAAACCTAACCCTAACCCTAACCCTAACCATAATCTTAACACTAACTCTAACCCTAACACTAACCCAGATTCAAACCTAACCCTAACCCAAACCCTAACCCTAACCCTAACCCTAACCAAACCCTAACCCTAACCCTAATCCTAACCATAATGCTAACCCTAAACCTAACTCAAACTCAAACCCTAACCCTAAGCTTAACCCTAACCCAAACCCTAAACCTAACCCTAACCCTAACCCTAACCCTAACTAAAACCCTAACACTAACCCAACCCGAACGCAAACCCTAACCCTAACCCGAAACTTAACCGAAAACCTAAACCTAACCGTAATCCTAAACCAAACCCTAACCCTAACACTAAACCTAACCCTAACCCTAACCCTAAACCAAACGCTAACCTATCGCTAACCCAAAATCTAAACCTAAGCCTAAACCTAACCGTAACCCTAACCCAATCCCTAACCCTAACAATAAACCTAAACTTAACCCCTAACCCCTAACCCCAAACCCTAACCCAAACCCTAATCCTAAACCTAACCCAAACCCTAATGCTAACCCTAAACCTAATTCCAACTCAAAACCTAACCCTAACACTAAACCTATCCCAAAACATAACCCAAACCGAAACCCTAACCCTAAACCTAACCATAACCCTAAACCCTCACCTTAACACTTACCCTAACCATAACCCAAACCTAAAACCAAACCCTAACCCTAATCCTAACCCTAACCCTAACCCTAATCCTAGTCCTAACCCTAACCCTAACCCTAACCCTAAACCGAACCTTAACCCTTACCCAAACCCAAACTCTAAACCTAACTCTAATCGGAACCCTAACACTAACCCTAATCCTAACGCTAACCCTAAACATAACCCTAATCCTAGTCCTAACCCTAACCCTAACCCTAACCCTAAACCTAACCTTAACAATTACCCAAACCCAAACTCTAAACCTAACTCTAATCGGAACCCTAACCCTAACCCTAATCCTAATCCTAACCCTAACCATAACCCTAATCCAACACCTCACCCTAACCCTAACTCTAACCCAAACCCTAACCTAACCCTAACTCTAAACGAAACCCAAACCCTAACCCTAACCCTAACTCTAACCCAAACCCTAACCTAACCCTAAACCTAACCCTAACTCAAACCCTAACTCTAACACTAACCCAAACCCTAACCCTAACCCTAACGCAAACCATAAACCAAATAATAACCCTAATCCTAACCCTAACGCTAACCCTCATCCTTATCCTAACCCTAACCCTAACCCTAACCTTAACACTAACCCTAATTCTAATACTAACCCTAACCCTAACCCTAACCCTAACTCTAACCCTAACCATAATTCAAACCCAAACCCTAATCTTAACACAAAACCTAACCCTAATCCTAACCCTAACCGTAACCCTAACCCTAACCCAAAGCCAAACCCTAACCCTAATCCTAATCCTAAGCCAAAACCTAACCCTAACCCTAACCTTAACCCAAACCCTAACCCTAACCCTAACCCTAACCCTAACCCTAACCCAAACCCTAACCCTAACCCTAACTGAAACACTTATCCTAAACCTAACCCTAACCCTAATGCTAACCCAAAACCTAATTCAAACTCAAACCCTAACCCTAACCCTAACCCTAACACTAACCCTAACCCTAATCCTAACCCTAACCCTAACCCTAATCCTAGTCCTAACCCTAACCCTAACCCTAACCCTAACCCTAACCTTAACCCTTACCCAAACCCAAACTCTAAACCTAACTCTAATCGGAACCCTAACCCTAACCCTAATGCTAACCCTAACCCTAACCATAACGCTAATCCAAAACCTCACCCTAACCCTAACTCTTACCCAAACCCTAACCTAACCCTAACACTAAACCAAACCCAAACCCTAACCCTAACCCTTACTCTAACCCAAACCCTAACATAACCCTAAACCTAACCCTAACTCTAACACTAACCTAAACTCTAACCCTAACACTAACCCAAACCATAACCCAAATAATAACCCTAATCCTAACCCTAACCCTAACCCTCATCCTTATTCTCACCCTAACCCTAACCCTAAACCTAACCCCAACCCTAATTCTAAACCTAACCTTAACCCTAACCCTAACCCTAACCCTAACACAAACCCAAACCCTAATCTTAACACAAACCCTAACGCTAATCCTAACCCTAACCCTAACCCTCACCCAAACCCTAACCCTAACCATAACCCTAAACGAAACCCTAACCCTAACCCTAACCGTAACCCTAACCCAAACCCTAACCCTAAACTTAACCCTAGTCCTAACACTAACCCTAACCCTAACCCTAACCCTAACCATAACCCTAACCCAAACCCTAACCCTAACCCTAAGACTAACTAAAACCCTAATCCTAAACCTAACCCTAACCCTAATACTTACCCTAAACCTAATCCAAACTCAAACCTTAACCCTATTCCTAACCCGAACCCAAACCCTAACCCGAACCCTAAACCTAACCCTAACCCTATTCCTAACCCTAACCCTAACCAAAACCCTAACCCTAATCCAAACCCTAACCCAAAACCAAACCCTGACCCTAACCCTAAACTTAACCCAAACCCTAACCCTAACCCTAACCCTAAACCTAACCATAACCCTAACCCTAACCATTAACCTCACCCAAAACTAAACCCTAATCTTTACGCTAATCGTAACTCAAACCCTAACCCTAACCCAAATTTAAACCCTAAACTTTACACTAACCCTAGCCCTAACACTAACCAAATTCAAACCTAAGCCTAACCCTAACCCAAAACCTAACCCTAATCCTAACTCTAACCCTAACCCTAACCCTAACCCAAACCCGAACCCTAACCATAAACCTAACCCAAACCCTAACCCTAACCCTAAACCTAACCCAAAACCTAACCTTAACCCTAAACCAAACCCTAATCCTAACACTATCACTAACCCTAAACGAAAACCTAAACCCTAACCCTACTCCTAACCCTAGCCCTAACCCTTACCCTTACCCAAACGCAAACCCTAAAACTAACCCTAATCCAAACCCTAACCCTAACCCTAATCCTAACCGTAACCCTAACCCTAACCCAACCCCTAACCCTCACCATAACTCTAACCCAAACCTGAACCCTAACCATAACCCTAAACCAAATCCTAACCCTAACCCTAACCCTAACCCTAACCCAAAACTTAACCCTAACCCAAACCCTAACCCAAACCCAAATCCTAACCCTAACCCTAAAGCTAACCCTAACCATAACCCTAACCCTAACCCTAACGCTAAACCTAACCATAACCCTAACGCTAACCCTAAACCTAACCAAACCTAAACCCTAACCCAAACCCTAATTCTAACACTAACCCTAACACTAACCCTAACCAAAAACCTAAACCCTAACGCTACTCCTAACCCTAACCCTAACCCTAACTCTAATTCTAACCCTAACCCTAACCCTAACCCAAAACCTAACCCTAACCCTAATCCCAACCCTAACCATAACCATAACCCTAATCCAACACCTCACCCTAAACCTAACTCTAACCCAAACCCTAACCTAACCCTAAACCTAACCCTAACTCAAACCCTAACTCTAACACTAAACCAAACCCTAACCCTAACCTTAATCCAAACCATAACCCAAATAATAACCCTAATCCTAACCCTAACCCTAACCCTCATCCTTATCCTAACCCTAACCCTAACCCTAACCCTAACCCTAACCCTAACCCAAATCCTAACCCTAACCCTAACCCTAACCCTAACCAAAACCCTAACCCTAATCCAAACCCTAACCCAAAACCAAACCCTACCCTAACCCTAAACTTAACCCAAACCCTAACCCTAACCCTAACCCTAAACCTGACCATAACCCTAACCCTATCCGTAAACCTAACCCAAAACTAAACCCTAAACTTTACGCTAATCGTAACTCAAACCCTAACCCGAAACCAAATCCAAACCCTAAACTTTACACCAACCCTAGCCCTAACACTTACCCAAATTCAAACCTAAGCCTAACCCTAACAAAAAACCCGAACACTAATCATAACCCTAACCCAAACCCTAACCTTAACCCTAAACCAAACTCTAAAACTAACACTAACACTAACCCTAACCGAAAACCTAAACCCTAACCCTACTCCTAACCCTAACCCTAACCCTTACCCTTACTCAAACGCAAACCCTAAATCTAACCCTAATCCAAACCCTAACCCTAACCCTAAACCAACCCCTAACCCTCACCATAACTCTAACCCAAACCCGAACCCTAACCCTAACCCTAACCCAAATCCTAACCCTAACCCTAACCCAAACCCAAAACCTAACCCTAACCCAAACCCTAACCCAAACCCAAATCCTAACCCCAACCCTAAAGCTAACTCTAACCATAACCCTAACCCTAACCCTAACGCTAAACCTAACCATAACCCTAACCCTAACCCTAAACCTAACCAAACCTAAACCCTAAACCAAACCCTAATCCTAACACTAACCTAACACTACCCCTAACCAAAAACCTAAACCCAAACCCTACTCCTATCCCTAACCCTAACACTAACCCAAACCCAAACCCTAATCTTAATACAAACCCTAACCCTAATTCTAACTCTAACCCTAACCCTAACCCAAACCCTAATCCTAACCCTAACCCTAACCCAAACCCTAACCCTAACCGTAACCCTAACCCTAACCCTAAACAAAACCCTAAACCTAACCCTAATCCTAACCATAACGCTAGCCCTAACCCTAACCCTAACCCTAACCGAAACCTAAACCCAAACCCTAACCCTAATCCTAACCCTAACCCTAACCCTAATCCTAGTCCTAACCCTAACCCTAACCCTAACCCTAACCCTAACCTGAACCCTTACCCAAACCCAAACTCTAAACCTAACTCTAATCGGAACCCTAACCCTAACCCTAACCCTAACCCTAACCCTAACCCTAACCCTAACCCTAACCCTAACCCTAACCCTAACCCTAACCCAAACCCTAACCCTAACCCTAATCCTAACCGTAACCCTAACCCTAACCCAACCCCTAACCCTCACCATAACTCTAACCCAAACCCGAACCCTAACCATAACCCTAAACCAAATCCTAACCCTAACCCTAACCCTAACCCTAACCCAAAACTTAACCCTAACCCAAACCCTAACCCAAACCCAAATCCTAACCCTAACCCTAAAGCTAACCCTAACCATAACCCTAACCCTAACCCTAACGCTAAACCTAACCATAACCCTAACGCTAACCCTAAACCTAACCAAACCTAAACCCTAACCCAAACCCTAATTCTAACACTAACCCTAACACTAACCCTAACCAAAAACCTAAACCCTAACGCTACTCCTAACCCTAACCCTAACCCTAACCCTAATTCTAACCCTAACCCTAACCCTAACCCAAAACCTAACCCTAACCCTAATGCCAACCCTAACCATAACCATAACCCTAATCCAACACCTCACCCTAAACCTAACTCTAACCCAAACCCTAACCTAACCCTAAACCTAACCCTAACTTAAACCCTAACTCTAACACTAAATCAAACCCTAACCCTAACCTTAATCCAAACCATAACCCAAATAATAACCCTAATCCTAACCCTAACCCTAACCCTCATCCTTATCCTAACCCTAACCCTAACCCTAACCCTAACCCTAACCCTAACCCAAATCCTAACCCTAACCCTAACCCTAACCCTAACCAAAACCCTAACCCTAATCCAAACCCTAACCCAAAACCAAACCCTACCCTAACCCTAAACTTACCCCAAACCCTACCCCTAACCCTAACCCTAAACCTGACCATAACCCTAACCCTATCCATAAACCTAACCCAAAACTAAACCCTAAACTTTACGCTAATCGTAACTCAAACCCTAACCCTAAACCAAATCCAAACCCTAAACTTTACACTAACCCTAGCCCTAACACTAACCCAAATTCAAACCTAAGCCTAACCCTAACAAAAAACCCGAACACTAATCATAACCCTAACCCAAACCCTAACCTTAACCCTAAACCAAACTCTAAAACTAACACTAACACTAACCCTAACCGAAAACCTAAACCCTAACCCTACTCCTAACCCTAACCCTAACCCTTACCCTTACTCAAACGCAAACCCTAAATCTAACCCTAATCCAAACCCTAACCCTAACCCTAAACCAACCCCTAACCCTCACCATAACTCTAACCCAAACCCGAACCCTAACCCTAACCCTAACCCAAATCCTAACCCTAACCCTAACCCAAACCCAAAACCTAACCCTAACCCAAACCCTAACCCAAACCCAAATCCTAACCCTAACCCTAAAGCTAACTCTAACCATAACCCTAACCCTAACCCTAACGCTAAACCTAACCATAACCCTAACCCTAACCCTAAACCTAACCAAACCTAAACCCTAAACCAAACCCTAATCCTAACACTAACCTAACACTACCCCTAACCAAAAACCTAAACCCAAACCCTACTCCTATCCCTAACCCTAACCCTAACCCAAACCCAAACCCTAATATTAATACAAACCCTAACCCTAATTCTAACTCTAACCCTAACCCTAACCCAAACCCTAATCCTAACCCTAACCCTAACCCAAACCCTAACCCTAACCGTAACCCTAACCCTAACCCTAAACAAAACCCTAAACCTAACCCTAATCCTAATCATAACGCTAGCCCTAACCCTAACCCTAACCCTAACCGAAACCTAAACCCAAACCCTAACCCTAATCCTAACCCTAACCCTAACCCTAATCCTAGTCCTAACCCTAACCCTAACCCTAACCCTAACCCTAACCTGAACCCTTACCCAAACCCAAACTCTAAACCTAACTCTAATCGGAACCATAACCCTAACCCTAATCCTAACCCTAACCTAAACATAACCCTAATCCAACACCTCACCCTAACCCTAACTCTAACCCAAACCCTAACCTAACCCTAACTCTAAACCAAACCTATACCATATCCCTAACCCTAAATCTAACCCAAACCCTAACCTAACCCTAAACCTAACCCTAACTCAAACCCTAACTCTAACACTAACCCAAACCCTAACCCTAACACTAACCCAAACCATAACCCATATAATAACCCTAATCCTAACCCTTACCCTAACCCTCATCCTTATCCTTATCCTAACCCTAACCCTAATGCTAAACCTAACCCTAACCCAAACCCTAACCATAACCCAAACCCAAACCCTAACCCTAAACCTAAAGCTAACCCTCGCCCTACCCCTAACACCAACCCTAACCCTAAACGTAACCTTAACCCAAACCCTAACCCTAACCTTAACCCAAACCCAAAACCTAATCTTAACACAAACCCTAACCCTAATCCTAACCCTAACCCTAACCTTAACCCAAACGCTACCCCTAACCCTAACCCTACCCCAAACCCTAACCCTAACCCTACCCCTAACCCTAACCCAAACCCTAACCCTAACCCTAAGCCTAACACTAATGCTAACCCTAAACCTAACCCTAACCCTAACCCTAACCCTAATACTAACCCTAGTCCTAACCCTAACACTAACCCAAATCCTAACACTAACCCTAACCCAAACCCTAACCCTAAATCAAACCCTAAACCTAACCCTAACCCTAACCCGAACCCAAACCATAACCCTAACCCTAAACCTAACAGAGACACTAATCCTAAACCTAACCCAAACCCTAATGCTAACCCTAAACCTAATTCCTACTCAAAACCTAACCCTAACACTAAACCTAACCCAAAACATAACCCAAACCGAAACCCTAACCCTAAACCTAATCCTAACCCTAAACCCTAAACCTAACACTTACCCTAACCATAACCCAAACCTAAAACCAAACCCTAACCCTAATCCTAACCCTAACCCTAACCCTAATCCTAGTCCTAACCCTAACCCTAACCATAACCCTAAACCGAACCTTAACCCTTACCCAAACCCAAACTCTAATCCTAACTCTAATCGGAACCCTAACACTAACCCTAATCCTAACCCTAACCCTAAACATAACCCTAATCCTAGTCCTAACCCTAACCCTAACCCTAACCCTAAGCCTAACCTTAACCCTTACCCAAACCCAAACTCTAAACCTAACTCTAATTGGAACCCTAACCCTAAACCTAATCCTAACCCTAACCCTAACCATAACCCTAATCCAACACCTCACCCTAACCCTAACTCTAACCCAAACCCTAACCTAACCCTAACTCTAAACCAAACCCAAACCCTAACCCTAACCCTAACTCTAACCCAAACCCTAACCTAAACCTAAACCTAACCCTAACTCAAACCCTAACTCTAACACTAACCCAAACCCTAACCCTAACCCTAACCCAAACCATAAACCAAATAATAACCCTAATCCTAACCCTAACGCTAACCCTCATCCTTATCCTACCCTAACCCTAACCCTAACCTTAACACTAACCCTAATTCTAATCCTAACCCTAACCCTAACCCTAACCCTAACCCTAACCATAACTCAAACCCAAACCCTAATCTTAACACAAACCCTAACCCTAATCCTAACCCTAACCGTAACCCTAAAACTAACCCTAAGCCAAACCCTAACCCTAATCCTAATCCTAACCCAAACCCTAACCCTAACGCTAACCCTAACCCAAACCCTAACCCTAACCCTAAGCCTAACACTAATGCTAACCCTAAACCTAACCCTAATCCTAACCCTAACCCTAATACTAACCCTAGTCCTAACCCTAACACTAACCCAAATCCTAACACTAACCCTAACCCAAACCCTAACCCTAAATCAAACCCTAAACCTAACCCTAACCCTAACCCGAACCCAAACCATAACCCTAACCCTAAACCTAACAGAGACACTAATCCTAAACCTAACCCAAACCCTAATGCTAACCCTAAACCTAATTCCTACTCAAAACCTAACCCTAACACTAAACCTAACCCAAAACATAACCCAAACCGAAACCCTAACCCTAAACCTAACCCTAACCGTAAACCCTAAACCTAACACTTACCCTAACCATAACCCAAACCTAAAACCAAACCCTAACCCTAATCCTAACCCTAACCCTAACCCTAATTCTAGTCCTAACCCTAACCCTAACCCTAACCCTAAACCGAACCTTAACCCTTACCCAAACCCAAACTCTAAACCTAACTCTAATCGGAACACTAACACTAACCCTAATCCTAACCCTAACCTTAAACATAACCCTAACCCTAAATCAAACTCTAAACCTAACCCTAACCCTAACCCGAACCCAAACCCTAACCCTAACCCTAACCCTAACAGAGACACTAATCCTAAACCTAACCCAAACCCTAATGCTAACCCTAAACCTAATTCCTACTCAAAACCTAACCCTAACACTAAACCTAACCCAAAACATAACCCAAACCGAAACCCTAACCCTAAACCTAACCCTAACCCAAACCCTAATCCTAACACTAACCCTAACACTAACCCTAACCAAAAACCTAAACCCTAACGCTACTCCTAACCCTAACCCTAACCCTAACCCTAATTCTAACCCTAACCCTAACCCTAACCCAAAACCTAACCCTAACCCTAACCCTAACCCTAATCCCAACCCTAACCCTAACCATAATCCTAATCCAACACCTCACCCTAAACCTAACTCTAACCCAAACCCTAACCTAACCCTAAACCTAACCCTAACTCAAACCCTAACTCTAACACTAAACCAAATCCTAACCCTAACCTTAATCCAAACCATAACCCAAATAATAACCCTAATCCTAACCCTAACCCTAACCCTCATCCTTATCCTAACCCTAACCCTAACCCTAACCCTAACCCTAACCCTAACCCTAACCCTAACCCTAATTCTAACCCTAACCATAACCCTAATCCCACACCTCACCCTAACCCTAACTCTAACACAAACCCTAACCTAAAACTAACTCTAAACCAAACCCAAACCCTAACCCTAACCCTAATTCTAACCCAAACCCTAACCTAACAGTAAACCTAACCCTAACTCAAAACCTAACTCTAACACTAACCCAAACCCTAACCCTAACTCAAACCTAAACCATAACCGAAATACTAACCTAATCCTAACCCTAACCCTAACCCTCATCCTTATCCTAACCCGAACCCTAACCCTTACCCATACCCAAACCCAAACCCTAAAACTAACCCTAATCCGAACCCTAACCATAACCCTAATCCTAACCGTAACCCTAACCCTAACCCAAACCCTAACCCTCAACCTAACTCTAACCCAAACCCGAAACCTAACCCTAACCCTAACCCAAATCCTAACCCTAACCCTAACCCTAACCCTAACCAAAACCCTAACCCTAATCCAAACCCTAACCCAAAACCAAACCCTACCCTAACCCTAAACTTAACCCAAACCCTAACCCTAACCCTAACCCTAAACCTGACCATAACCCTAACCCTATCCAGAAACCTAACCCAAAACTAAACCCTAAACTTTACGCTAATCGTAACTCAAACCCTAACCCTAAACCAAATCCAAACCCTAAACTTTACACTAACCCTAGCCCTAACACTAACCCAAATTCAAACCTAAGCCTAACCCTAACCCAAACCCGAACCCTAACCATAACCCTAACCCAAACCCTAACCTTAACCCTAAACCAAACTCTAAAACTAACACTAACACTAACCCTAACCGAAAACCTAAACCCTAACCCTACTCCTAACCCTAACCCTAACCCTTACCCTTACTCAAACGCAAACCCTAAAACTAACCCTAATCCAAACCCTAACCCTAACCCTAATCCTAACCGTAACCCTAACCCTAACCCAACCCCTAACCCTCACCATAACTCTAACCCAAACCCGAACCCTAACCCTAACCCTAACCCAAAACCTAACCCTAACCCTAACCCTAACCCAAACCCTAACCCTAACCCAAACCCTAACCCAAACCCAAATCCTAACCCTAACCCTAAAGCTAACTCTAACCATAAACCCTAACCCTAACCCTAACGCTAAACCTAACCATAACCCTAACCCTAACCCTAAACCTAACCAAACCTAAACCCTAAACCAAACCCTAATCCTAACACTAACCCTAACACTAACCCTAACCAAAAACCTAAACCCAAACCCTACTCCTATCCCTAACCCTAAACCTAACCCAAACCCAAACCCTAATCTTAATACAAACCCTAACCCTAATCCTAACTCTAACCCTAACCCTAACCCAAACCCTAATCCTAACTCTAAACCTAACCCAAACCCTAACCCTAACCGTAACCCTAACCCTAACCCTAAACAAAACCCTAAACCTAACCCTAATCCTAACCATAACGCTAGCCCTAACCCTAACCCTAACCCTAACCGAAACCTAAACCCAAACCCTAACCCTACTCCTAACCCCAACCTGAACCCTTACCCAAAACCAAACTCTAAACCTAACTCTAATAGGAACCATAACCCTAACCCTAACCTAAACATAACCCTAATCCAACACCTCACCCTAACCCTAACTCTAACCCAATCCCTAACCTAACCCTAACTCTAAACCAAACCTATACCGTAACCCTAACCCTAAATCTAACCCAAACCCTAACCTAACCCTAAACCTAACCCTAACTCAAACCCTAACTCTAACACTAACCCAAACCCTAACCCTAACACTAACCCAAACCATAACCCAAATAATAACCCTAATCCTAACCCTAACCCTAACCCTCATCCTTATCCTAACCCTAACCCAAATGCTAAACCTAACCCTAACCCAAACCCAAACCCTAACCCTAAACCTAAAGCTAACCCTAGCCCTAACCCTAACACAAACCCTAACCCTAAACATAACCTTAACCCAAACCCTAACCCTAACCTTAACCCAAACCCAAACCCTAATCTTAACACAAACCCTAACCCGAACCCAAACCCTAACCCTAACCCTAACCCTAACAGAGACACTAATCCTAAACCTAACCCAAACCCTAATGCTAACCCTCAACCTAATTCCTACTCAAAACCTAACCCTAACACTAAACCTAACCCAAAACATAACCCAAACCGAAACCCTAACCCTAAACCTAACCCTAACCCTAAACCCTAAACCTAACACTTACCCTAACCATAACCCAAACCTAAAACCAAACCCTAACCCTAATCCTAACCCTAACCCTAACCCTAATCCTAGTCCTAACCCTAACCCTAACCATAACCCTAAACCGAACCTTAACCCTTACCCAAACCCAAACTCTAATCCTAACTCTAATCGGAACCCTAACACTAACCCTAATCCTAACCCTAACCCTAAACATAACCCTAATCCTAGTCCTAACCCTAACCCTAACGCTAACCCTAAACCTAACCTTAACCCTTACCCAAACCCAAACTCTAAACCTAACTCTAATTGGAACCCTAACCCTAAACCTAATCCTAACCCTAACCCTAACCATAACCCTAATCCAACACCTCACCCTAACCCTAACTCTAACCCAAACCCTAACCTAACCCTAACTCTAAACCAAACCCAAACTCTAACCCTAACCCTAACTCTAACCCAAACCCTAACCTAACCCTAAACCTAACCCTAACTCAAACCCTAACTCTAACACTAACCCAAACCTTAACCCTAACCCTAACCCAAACCATAAACCAAATAATAACCCTAATCCTAACCCTAACGCTAACCCTCATCCTTATCCTAACCCTAACCCTAACCCTAACCTTAACACTAACCCTAATTCTAATCCTAACCCTAACTCTAACCCTAACCCTAACCCTAACCATAACTCAAACCCAAACCCTAATCTTAACACAAACCCTAACCCTAATCCTAAGCCTAACCGTAACCCTAACCCAAACCCTAAGCCAAACCCTAACCCTAATCCTAATCCTAACCCAAACCCTAACCCTAAGCCTAAAACTAATCCTAACCCAAAACCTAACCCTAACCCTAACCCTAACCCTAACCCTAACCCTAACCCTAACCCAAACCCTAACTTTAACCCTAACTGAAACACTTATCCTAAACCTAACCCTAACCCTAATGCTAAACCTAAACCTAATTCAAACTCAAACCCTAACCCTAACCCTAACCCTAACCCTAACCCTAACCCTAATAATAACCCTAACCCTAACCCTAATCCTAGTCCTAACCCTAACCCTAACCCTAACCCTAACCCTAACCCTAACCTTAACCCTTACCAAAACCCAAACTCTAAACCTAACTCTAATCGGAACCCTAACCCTAACCCTAATGCTAACCCTAACCCTAACCATAACGCTAATCCAACACCTCACCCTAACCCTAACTCTTACTCAAACCCTAACCTAACCCTAACACTAAACCAAACCCACACCCTAACCCTAACCCTAACTCTAACCCAAACCCTAACCTAACCCTAAACCTAACCCTAACTCTAACACTAACCCAAACCCTAACCCTAACACTAACCCAAACCATAACCCAAATAATAACCCTAATCCTAACCCTAACCCTAACCCTCATCCTTATTCTAACCCTAACCCTAACCCTAAACCTAACCCCAACCCTAATTCTAACCCAAACCCTAACACTAACCCTAACCCTAAACCTAACCATAACCCTAACCCTAATCATAAACCTCACCCAAAACTAAACCCTAAACTTTACGCTAATCGTAACTCAAACCCTAACCCTAACCCAAATCCAAACCCTAAATTTTACACTAACCCTAGCCCTAACAGTAACCAAATTCAAACCTAAGCCTAACCCTAACCCAAACACTCACCCTAATCCTAACCCTAACCCTAACCATAACCCTAACCCTAACCCGAACCCTAACCATAAACCTAACCCAAACCCTAACCCTAACCCTAAACCTAACCCAAACACTAACCTTAACCCTAAACCAAACCCTAATCCTAACACTAACACTAACCCTAACCGAAAACCTAAACCCTAACCCTACACCTAAACCTAGCCCTAACCCTTACCCTTACCCAAACGCATACCCTAAAACTAACCCTAATCCAAACCCTAACCCTAACCCTAATCCTAACCGTAACCCTAATCCTAACCCAACCCCTAACCCTCATCATAACTCTACCCCAAACCCGAACACTAACCGTAACCCTAAAACAAATCCTAACCCTAAACCTAACCCTAACCCTAACCCAAACCTTAACCTTAACCCTAACCCTAACCCAAACCCAAATCCTAACCCTAACCCTAAAGCTAACCCTAACCATAACCCTAACCCTAACCCTAACGCTAAACCTAACCATAACCCTAACCCTAACCCTAAACCTAACCAAACCTAAACCCTAACCCAAACCCTAATCCTAACACTAACCCTAACACTAACCCTAACCAAAAACCTAACCCCTAACCCTACTCCTAACCCTAACCCTAACCCTAACCCAAACCCAAACCCCAATCTTAATACAAAACCTAACCCTAAATCTAACCCTAACCCTAACCCAAACCCTAAAACTAACCCTAACCCTAACCCTAACCCAAACCCTAACCCTAACCCTAACCTTAACCCTAACCCAAACCCTAAACCTAACCCTAATCCTAACCCTAATGCTAACCCTAAACCTAATTCAAACTCAAACCCTAACGATATTCCTAACCCGAACCCAAACCCTAACCCTAACCCTAAACTTAACACAAAACATAACCCAAACCGAAACCCTAACCCTAAATCTAATCCTAACCCTAAACCCTAACCCTAACACTAACCCTTACGATAAACGAAACCTAAACCCAAACCCTAACGCTAATCCTAACCCTGACCCTAACCCTAACCCTAGTCCTAACCCTAACCCTAACACTAACCCTAACCCTAACCTGAACCCTTACCCAAACCCAAACTCTAAACCTAACTCTAATCGGAATCATAACCCTAACCCTAATCCTAACCCTAACCCTAACCCTAACCCTAACCCAAACCCGAACCCTAACCATAACCCTAACCCAAACGCTAACCCTAACCCTGACCCTAACACAAACCCTAACCCTAAACTTAACCCGAAACCAAACCCTAATCCTAACCCTAACCCTAACAATAACCCTAACCGAAAACCTAAACCCTAACCCTACTCCTAACCCTAACCCTAACCCTTACCCTTATCCAAACCCAAACCCTAAAACTAACCCTAATCCAAACCCTAACCCTAACCCTAATCCTAACCGTAACCCTAACCCGAACCCAACCCCTAGCCCTCACCATAACTCTAACCCAAATCCGACTCTAACCCTAACCCTAACCCAAATCGTAACCCGAACCCGAACCCTAACCCTAACCCAAACCCTAACCCTAACCCTAACCCAAACCCTAACCCTAACCCTAATCCTAACCCTAATGCTAACCCTAAACCTAACTCAAACTCAAACTCTAACCCTAAGCCTAAACCTAACCCAAACCCTAACTGTAACCCTAACCCTAACCCTAACTAAAACCCTAACACTAACCCAACCCGAACGCAAACCCTAACCCTAACCCGAAACTTAACCGAAAACCTAAACCTAACTGTAATCCTAAACCAAAACCTAACCCTAACCCTAACCCTAACCCTAACCCAAACCCTAACCCTAACCCTAAGCCCAAACCTAAACCTAACCCTAAACCTAACCCTAACCCTAACCCAAAAACTAACCCTAAACCTAAAACTAAGCCAAACCCTAACCCTAACCCTTATCCTAACCCATACCCAAACCCTAACCCTAACACTAACCCTAATCCAAACCCTAACCGTAATCCTAATCCTAACCGTAACCCTAACCCTAACCCAACCCCTAACCCTCACCCTAACTCTAACCCAATCCCGAACCCTAACCCTAACCCTAACCCAAATCCTAACCCTAACCCTAAACCTAACCCAAACCCTAACCCTAATCCAAACCCTAACCCAAAACCAAACCCTAACCCTAACCCTAACCCTAACCCTAAACCTAACCATAACCCTAACCCTAACCATAAACCTAACCCAAACCTAAACCTTAAACTTTACACTAATCGTAACTCAAACCCTAACCCTAACCCAAATCCAAACCCTAAACTTTACACTAACCCTAGCCCTAACACTAACCCAAATTCAAACCTAAGCCTAACCCTAACACAAACCCTAACCCTAATCCTAACCCTAACCCTAACCCCAACCCTAACCCAAACCTGAACCCTAACCATAGCCCTAACCCAAACCCTAACCCTAACCCTAACCCTAACTCAAACCCTAACCCTAACCTTAACCCGAAAGCAAATCCTAATCCTAACGCTAACCCTGAAAATAACCCTAACCGAACACCTAAACCCTAACCCTACTCCTAACCCTAACCCTAACCCTTACCCTTATCCAAACCCAAACCCTAAAACTAACCCTAATCCAAACCCTAACCCTAACCCTAATCCTAACCGTAACCCTAACCCTAACCCAACCCCTAACCCTCACCATAACTCTAACCCAAATCTGACTCTAACCCTAACCCTAACCCAAATCCTAACCCTAACCCTAACGCTAACCCTAACCATAACCCTAACCCTAACCCTAATGCTAAACCTAAACATAACCCTAACCCTAACCCTAAACCTAAACAAACCTAAACCCTAAAACAAACCCTAATCCTAACACTAACACTAACACTAACCCTAACCTAAAACCTAAACCCTAACCCTACTCGTAACCCTAACACTAACCCTAACCATAACCGAAACCTAAACCCAAACCCTAACCCTAATCCTAACCCTAACCCTAACCCTAATCCTAGTCCTAACCCTAACCCTAACCCTAACCCTAACCTGAACCCTTACCCAAACACAAACTCTAAACCTAACTCTAATCGGAACCATAAACCTAACCCTAATCCTAACCCTAACCTAACCATAACCCTAATCCAAAACCTCACCCTAACCCTAACTCTAACCCAAACCCTAACCTAACCCTAACTCTAAACCAAACCTAAACCGTAACCCTAACCCTAAATCTAACCCAAACCCTAACCTAACCCTAAACCTAACCCTAACTCAAACCCTAACTCTAACACTAACCCAAACCCAAACCCTAACACTAACCCAAAACATAACCCAAATAATAACCCTAATCCTATCCTAACCCTAACCCTCATCCTTATCCTAACCCTAACCCTAATGCTAAACCTAACCCTAACCCAAACCCTAACCCTAACCCAAACCCAAACCCTAACCCTAACCCTAAAGCTAACCCTAGCCCTAACCCTAACACAAACCCTAACCCTAAACGTAACCTTAACCCAAACCCTAACCCTAACCTTAACCCAAACCCAAACCCTAATCTTAACACAAACCCTAACCCTAATCATAACTCTAACCCTAACCTTAACCCAAAGCCTAAACCTAACCCTAACCCTAACCCAAATCCTAACCCTAATCCTAACCCTAACCCTAACCCAAACCCTAACCCTAACCCTAAGCCTAACCCTAATGCTAACCCTAAACCTAAACCTAACCCTAACCCTAATACTAACCCTAGTCCTAACCCTAACCCTAACCCAAATCCTAACACTAACCCTAACCCAAACCCTAACCCTAAATCAAACCCTAAACCTAACCCTAAACCTAACCCGAACCCAAACCCTAACCCTAACCCTAACCCTAACAGAGACACTAATCCTAAACCTAACCCAAACCCTAATGCTAACCCTAAACCTAATTCCAACTCAAAACCTAACCCTAACACTAAACCTAACCCAAAACATAACCCAAACCGAAACCCCAACCCTAAACCTAACCCTAACCCTAAAACCTAACCCTAACACTTACCCTAACCATAACCCAAACCTAAAACCAAACCCTAACTCTAATCCCAACCCTAACCCTAAACCTAATCCTAGTCCTAACCCTAACCCTAACCCTAACCCTAAACTGAACCTTAAACCTTACCCAAACATAAACTCTAAACCTAACTCTAATCGGAACCCTAACACTAACCCTAATCCTAACCCTAACCCTAAACATAACCCTAATCCTAGTCCTAACCCTAACCCTAACCCTAACCCTAAACCTAACCTTAACCCTTACCCAAACCCAAACTCTAAACCTAACTCTAATCGGAACCCTAACCCTAACCCTAATCCTAACCCTAACCCTAACCATAACCCTAATCCAACACCTCACCCTAACCCTAACTCTAACCCAAACCCTAACCTAACCCTAACTCTAAACCAAACCCAAACCCTAACCCTAACCCTAACTCTAACCCAAACCCTAACCTAACCCTAAACCTAACCCTAAATCAAACCCTAACTCTAACACTAAACCAAACCCTAACCCTAACCCTAACCCTAACTCAAACCCTAACCCTAACCCTAACCTTAACCCGAAACCAAACCCTAATCCTAACGCTAACCCTAACAATAACCCTAACCGAAAACCTAAACCCTAACCCTACTCCTAACCCTAACGCTAACCCATACCCTTATCCAAACCCAAACCCTAAAACTAACCCTAATCCAAACCCTAACCCTAACCCTAATCCTAACCGTAACCCTAACACTAACCCAACCCCTAACCCTCACCATAACTCTAACCCAAATCTGACTCTAACCCTAACCCTAACCCAAATCCTAACCCGAACCCTAACCCTAACCCTAACTCAAACCCTAACCCTAAACCAAACCCTAACCCAAACCCAAACCCTAACCCTAACCCTAACGCTAACCCTAACCATAACCCTAACCGTAACCCTAAGGGTAACCCTAACCATAACCCTAACCCTAACCCTAATCCTAAACAAACCTAAACCCTAAAACAAACCCTAATCCTAACACTAACACTAACACTAACCCTAACCGAAAACCTAAACCCTAACCCTACTCGTAACCCTAACCCTAACCCTAACCATAACCGAAACCTAAACCCAAACCCTAACCCTAATCCTAACCCTAACCCTAACCCTAATCCTAGTCCTAACCCTAACCCTAACCCTAACCCTAACCCTAACCCTAACCTGAACCCTTACCCAAACCCAAACTCTAAACCTAACTCTAATCGGAACCATAACCCTAACCCTAATCCTAACCCTAACCTAACCATAACCCTAATCCAACACCTCACCCTAACCCTAACTCTAACCCAAACCCTAACCTAACCCTAACTCTAAACCAAACCTAAACCGTAACCCTAACCGTAAATCTAACCCAAACCCTAACCTAACCCTAAACCTAACCCTAACACAAACCCTAACTCTAACCCTAACCCAAATCCTAACACTAACCCTAACCCAAACCCTAACCCTAAATCAAACCCTAACCCTAACCCTAACCCTAACCCGAACCCAAACCCTAACCCTAACCCTAACCCTAACAGAGACACTAATCCTAAACCTAACCCAAACCCTAATGCTAACCCTAAACCTAATTCCTACTCAAAACCTAACCCTAACACTAAACCTAACCCAAAACATAACCCAAACCGAAACCCTAACCCTAAACCTAACCCTAACCCAAACCCTAATCCTAACACTAACCCTAACACTAACCCTAACCAAAAACCTAAACCCTAACGCTACTCCTAACCCTAACCCTAACCCTAACCCTAAACCTAACCCTAACCCTAACCCTCATCCTTATCCTAACCCTAACCGTAACCCTAACTCTTATCCTTTCCCTTATGCTATCCCTAAACCTAACTCAAACTCAAACCCTAATCCTAACCCTATCCCTAACCCAAACCCTAACCCTAACCCTAACCTTTACCCTAAACCTAACCCTAACTCTAACCCTAACACTAACCCTAATTCTAAGTAAAACCCAAACCCTAACACTAACCCTAACCCAAACCCTAATAATAACCCTAAACCTAAACCTAACCGCTAATCCTAACCCTAACCCTAACCCTCATCCTTATCCTAACCCTAACCCTAACCCTAACCCTAACCCTAACCCTAACCCTAATTCTAACCCTAACCATAACCCTAATCCAACACCTCACCCTAACCCTAGCTCTAACACAAACCCTAACCTAAAACTAACTCTAAACCAAACCCAAACCCTAACCCTAACCCTAATTCTAACCCAAACCCTAAACTAACAGTAAACCTAAACCTAACTCAAAACCTAACTCTAACACTAACCGAAACCCTAACCCTAACGCAAACCTAAATCATAACCGAAATACTAACCCTAATCCTAACCCTAACCCTAACCCTCATCCTTATCCTAACCCGAACCCTAACCCTTACCCTTACCCAAACCCAAACCCTAAAACTAACCCTAATCCGAACCCTAACCATAACCCTAATCCTAACCGTAACCCTAACCCTAACCCAAACCCTAACCCTCAACCTAACTCTAACCCAAACCCGAAACCTAACCCTAACCCTAACCCAAATCCTAACCCTAACCCTAACCCTAACCCTAACAAAAACCCTAACCCTAATCCAAACCCTAACACAAAACCAAACCCTACCCTAACACTAAACTTAACCCAAACCCTAACCCTAACGCAAACCTAAATCATAACCGAAATACTAACCCTAACCCTAACCCTAACCCTAAACCTGACCATAACCCTAACCCTAACCATAAACCTAACCCAAAACTAAACCCTAAACTTTACGCTAATCGTAACTCAAACCCTAACCCTAAACCAAATCCAAACCCTAAACTTTACACTAACCCTAGCCCTAACACTAACCCAAATTCAAACCTAAGCCTAACCCTAACCCAAACACGAACCCTAACCATAACCCTAACCCAAACTCTAACCTTAACCCTAAACCAAACTCTAAAACTAACACTAACACTAACCCTAACCGAAAACCTAAACCCTAACCCTACTCCTAACCCTAACCCTAACCCTTACCCTTACTCAAACGCAAACCCTAAAACTAACGCTAATCCAAACCCTAAGCCTAACCCTAATCCTAACCGTAACCCTAAACCTAACCCAACACCTAACCCTCACCGTAACTCTAACCCAAACCCGAACCCTAACCCTAACCCTAACCCAAATCCTAACCCTAACCCTAACCCTAACCCAAACCCTAACCCTAACCCAAACCCTAACCCAAACCCAAATCATAACCCTAACCCTAAAGCTAACTCTAACCATAACCCTAACCCTAACCCTAACGCTAAACCTAACCATAACCCTAACCCTAACCCTAAACCTAACCAAACCTAAACCCTAAACAAAACCCTAATCCTAACACTAACCCTAACACTAACCCTAACCAAAAACCTAAACCCAAACCCTACTCCTATCCCTAACCCTAAACCTAACCCAAACCCAAACCCTAATCTTAATACAAACCCTAACCCTAACCCTAACCCTAACAGAGACACTAATCCTAAACCTAACCCAAACCCTAATGCTAACCCTAAACCTAATTCCAACTCAAAACCTAACCCTAACACTAAACCTAACCCAAAACATAACCCAAACCGAAACCCTAACCCTAAACATAACCCTAACCCTAAACCCTAACCCTAACACTTACCCTAACCATAACCCAAACCTAAAACCAAACCCTAATCCTAATCCTAACCCTAACACTAACCCTAATCCTAGTCCTAACCCTAACCCTAACCCTAACCCTAAACCGAACCTTAACCCTTACCCAAACCCAAACTCTAAACCTAACTCTAATCGGAACCCTAACACTAACCCTAATCCTAACCCTAACCCTAAACATAACCCTAATCCTAGTCCTAACCCTAACCCTAACCCTAACCCTAAACCTAACCTTAACCCTTACCCAAACCCAAACTCTAAACCTAACTCTAATCGGAACCCTAACCCTAACGCTAATCCTAACCCTAACCCTAACCCTAACCCTCATCCAACACCTCACCCTAACCCTAACTCTAACCCAAACCCTAACCTAACCCTAACTCTAAACCAAACCCAAACCCTAACCCTAACCCTAACTCTAACCCAAACCCTAACCTAACCCTAAACCTAACCCTAACTCAAACCCTAACTCTAACACTAACTCAAACCCTAACCCTAACACTAACACAAAACATAACCCAAATAATAACGCTAATCCTAACCCTAACCCTAACCCTCATCCTTATCCTAACCCTAACCCTAATGCTAAACCTAACCCTAACCCAAACCCTAACCCCAACCCAAACCCAAACCCTAACCCTAACCCTAAAGCTAACCCTAGCCCTAACCCTAACACAAACCCTAACCCTAAACGTAACCTTAACCCAAACCCTAACCCTAGCCCTAACCCTAACACAAACCCTAACCCTAAACGTAACCTTAACCCAAACCCTAACCCTAACCTTAACCCAAACCCAAACCCTAATCTTAACACAAACCCTAACCCTAATCCTAACTCTAACCCTAACCTTAACCCAAACGCTAAACCTAACCCTAACCCTAACCCAAACCCTAACCCTAATCCTAACCCTAACCCTAACCCAAAACCTAACCCTAACCCTAAGCCTAACCCTAATGCTAACCCTAAACCTAACCCTAACCCTAACCCTAATACTAAACCTAGTCCTAACCCTAACCCTAACCCAAATCCTAACACTAACCCTAACCCAAACCCTAACCCTAAATCAAACCCTAAACCTAACCCTAAACCTAACCCGAACCCAAACCCTAACCCTAACCCTAACCCTAACAGAGACACTAATCCTAAACCTAACCCAAACCCTAATGCTAACCCTAAACCTAATTCCAACTCAAAACCTAACCCTAACACTAAACCTAACCCAAAACATAACCCAAACCGAAACCCCAACCCTAAACCTAACCCTAACCCTAAAACCTAACCCTAACACTTACCCTAACCATAACCCAAACCTAAAACCAAACCCTAACCCTAATCCTAACCCTAACCCTAACCCTAATCCTAGTCCTAACCCTAACCCTAACCCTAACCCTAAACCGAACCTTAACCCTTACCCAAACCCAAACTCTAAACCTAACTCTAATCGGAACCCTAACACTAACCCTAATCCTAACCCTAACCCTAAACGTAACCCTAATCCTAGTCCTAACCCTAACCCTAACCCTAACCCTAAACCTAACCTTAACCCTTACCCAAACCCAAACTCTAAACCTAACTCTAATCGGAACCCTAACCCTAACCCTAATCCTAACCCTAACCCTAACCATAACCCTAATCCAACACCTCACCCTAACCCTAACTCTAACCCAAACCCTAACCTAACCCTAACTCTAAACCAAACCCAAACCCTAACCCTAACCCTAACTCTAACCCAAACCCTAACCTAACCCTAAACCTAACCCTAACTCAAACCCTAACTCTAACACTAACCCAAACCCTAACCCTAACTCAAACCCTAACCCTAACCTTAACCCGAAACCAAACCCTAATCCTAACGCTAACCCTAACAATAACCCTAACCGAAAACCTAAACGCTAACCCTACTCCTAACCCTAACCCTAACCCATACCCTTATCCAAACCCAAACCCTAAAACTAACCCTAATCCAAACCCTAACCCTAACCCTAATCCTAACCGTAACCCTAACACTAACCCAACCCCTAACCCT
>CM069532.1:85582187-85602187 GCA_035773235.1 Eospalax fontanierii | reverse complement strand
AAATCCTAACCCTAACCCTAACCCTAACCCTAACCAAAACCCTAACCCTAATCCAAACCCTAACCCAAAACCAAACCCTACCCTAACCCTAAACTTAACCCAAACCCTAACCCTAACCCTAACCCTAAACCTGACCATAACCCTAACCCTATCCAGAAACCTAACCCAAAACTAAACCCTAAACTTTACGCTAATCGTAACTCAAACCCTAACCCTAAACCAAATCCAAACCCTAAACTTTACACTAACCCTAGCCCTAACACTAACCCAAATTCAAACCTAAGCCTAACCCTAACCCAAACCCGAACCCTAACCATAACTCTAACCCAAACCCTAACCTTAACCCTAAACCAAACTCTAAAACTAACACTAACACTAACCCTAACCGAAAACCTAAACCCTAACCCTACTCCTAACCCTAACCCTAACCCTTACCCTTACTCAAACGCAAACCCTAAAACTAACCCTAATCCAAACCCTAACCCTAACCCTAATCCTAACCGTAACCCTAACCCTAACCCAACCCCTAACCCTCACCATAACTCTAGCCCAAACCCGAACCCTAACCCTAACCCTAACCCAAATCCTAACCCTAACCCTAACCCTAACCCAAACCCTAACCCTAACCCAAACCCTAACCCAAACCCAAATCCTAACCCTAACCCTAAAGCTAACTCTAACCATAACCCTAACCCTAACCCTAACGCTAAACCTAACCATAACCCTAACCCTAACCCTAAACCTAACCAAACCTAAACCCTAAACCAAATCCTAATCCTAACACTAACCCTAACACTAACCCTAACCAAAAACCTAAACCCAAACCCTACTCCTATCCCTAACCCTAAACCTAACCCAAACCCAAACCCTAATCTTAATACAAACCCTAACCCTAATCCTAACTCTAACCCTAACCCTAACCCAAACCCTAATCCTAACCCTAACCCTAACCCAAGCCCTAACCCTAACCGTAACCCTAACCCTAACCCTAAACAAAACCCTAAACCTAACCCTAATCCTAACCATAACGCTTGCCCGAACCCTAACCCTAACAATAACCGAAACCTAAACCCAAACCCTAACCCTAATCCTAACCCTAACCCTAACCCTAATCCTAGTCCTAACCCTAACCCTAACCCTAACCCTAACCCTAACCTGAACCCTTACCCAAACCCAAACTCTAAACCTAACTCTAATCGGAACCATAACCCTAACCCTAATCCTAACCCTAACCTAAACATAACCCTAATCCAACACCTCACCCTAACCCTAACTCTAACCCAAACCCTAACCTAACCCTAACTCTAAACCAAACCTATACCGTAACCCTAACCCTAAATCTAACCCAAACCCTAACCTAACCCTAAACCTAACCCTAACTCAAACCCTAACTCTAACACTAACCCAAACCCTAACCCTAACACTAACCCAAACCATAACACAAATAATAACCCTAATCCTAACCCTAACCCTAACCCTCATCCTTATCCTAACCCTAACCGTAATGCTAAACCTAACCCTAACCCAAACCCAAACCCTAACCCTAAACCTAAAGCTAACCCTAGCATTAACCCTAACACAAACCCTAACCCTAAACGTAACCTTAACCCAAACCCTAACCCTAACCTTAACCCAAACCCAAACCCTAATCTTAACACAAATCCTAACTCGAACCCAAACTCTAACCCTAACCCTAACCCTAACAGAGACACTAAACCTAAACCTAACCCAAACCCTAATGCTAACCCTAAACCTAATTCCTACTCAAAACCTAACCCTAACACTAAACCTAACCCAAAACATAACCCAAACCGAAACCCTAACCCTAAACCTAACCCTAACCCTAAACCCTAAACCTAACACTTACCCTAACCATAACCCAAACCTAAAACCAAACCCTAACCCTAATCCTAACCCTAACTCTAACCCTAATCCTAGTCCTAACCCTAACCCTAACCCTAACCCTAAACCGAACCTTAACCCTTACCCAAACCCAAACACTAATCCTAACTCTAATCGGAACCCTAACACTAACCCTAATCCTAACCCTAACCCTAAACATAACCCTAATCCTAGTCCTAACCCTAACCCTAACCCTAACCCTAAACCTAACCTTAACCCTTACCCAAACCCAAACTCTAAACCTAACTCTAATCGGAACCCTAAACCTAAACCTAATCCTAACCCTAACCCTAACCATAACCCTAATCCAACACCTCACCCTAACCCTAACTCGAACCCAAACCCTAACCTAACCCTAACTCTAAACCAAACCCAAACCCTAACCCTAACCCTAACTCTAACCCAAACCCTAACCTAACCCTAAACCTAACCCTAACTCAAACCCTAACTCTAACACTAACCCAAACCCTAACCCTAACCCTAACCGAAACCATAAACCAAATAATAACCCTAATCCTAACCCTAACGCTAACCCTCATCCTTATCCTAACCCTAACCCTAACCCTAACCTTAACACTAACCCTAATTCTAATCCTAACCCTAACTCTAACCCTAACCCTAACCCTAACCATAACTCAAACCATACCCTAATCTTAACACAAACCCTAACCCTAATCCTAACCCTAACCGTAACCCTAACCCTAACCCTAAGCCAAACCCTAACCCTAATCCTAATCCTAACCCAAACCCTAACCCTAACCCTAACCGTAATCCTAACCCAAAACCTAACCCTAACCCTAACCGTAACCCTAACCCTAACCCTAACCCAAACCCTAACCCTAACCCTAACTGAAACACTTATCCTAAACCTAACCCTAACCCTAATGCTAACCCTAAACCTAATTCAAACTCAAACCCTAACCCTAACCCTAACCCTAACCATAATCCTAACCCTAACCCTAATCCTAGTCCTAACCCTAACCCTAACCCTAACCCTAACCCTAACCCTAACCCTAACCTTAACCCTTACCCAAACCCAAACTCTAAACCTAACTCTAATTGGAACCCTAACCCTAACCCTAATCCTAACCCTAACCCTACCCTCATCCTTATTCTAACTCTAACCCTAACCCTAAACCTAACCCCAACCCTAATTCTAACCCAAACCCTAACACTAACCCTAACCCTAAACCTAACCATAACCCTAACCCTAATCATAAACCTCACCCAAAACTAAACCCTAAACTTTACGCTAATCGTAACTCAAACCCTAACCCTAACCCAAATCCAAACCAAAAATTTTACACTAACCCTAGCCCTAACACTAACCAAATTCAAACCTAAGCCTAACCCTAACCCAAACACTAACCCTAATCCTAACCCTAACCCTAACCATAACCCTAACCCAAACCCGAACCCTAACCATAAACCTAACCCAAACCCTAACCCTAACACTAAACCTAACCCAAACACTAACCTTAACCCTAAACCAAACCCTAATCCTAACACTAACACTAACCCTAACCTAAAACCTAAACCCTAACCCTACTCCTAAACCTAGCCCTAACCCTTACCCTTACCCAAACGCAAACCCTAAAACTAACCCTAATCCAAACCCTAACCCTAACCCTAATCCTAACCGTAACCCTAACCCTAACCCAACCCCTAACCCTCACCATAACTCTAACCCAAACCCGAACCCTAACCCTTACCCTAACCCAAACCCTAACCCTAACCCTAACCCTAACCCAAACCCTAACCCTAACCCAAACCCTAACCCAAACCCAAATCCTAACCCTAACCCTAAAGCTAACCCTAACCATAACCCTAACCCTAACCCTAACGCTAAACCTAAACATAACCCTAACCCTAACCCTAAACCTAACCAAATCTAAACCCTAACCCAAACCCTAATCCTAACACTAACCCTAACACTAACCCTAACCAAAAACCTAAACCCTAACCCTACTCCTAACCCAAACCCTAACCCAAAGCCAAACCCAAACCCCAATCTTAATACAAAACCTAACCCTAAATCTAACCCTAACCCTAACCCAAACCCTAACCCTAACCCTAACACTAACCCTAACACAAACCCTAACCCTAACCCTAAATTTAACCCTAACCCAAACCCTAAACCTAACCCTAATCCTAACCCTAATGCTAACCCTAAACCTAATTCAAACTCAAACCCTAACGATATTCCTAACCCGAACCCAAACCCTAACCCTAACCCTAAACCTAACCCAAAACATAACCCAAACCGAAACCCTAACCCTAAATCTAATCCTAACCCTAAACCCTAACCCTAACACTAACCCTAACGATAAACGAAACCTAAACCCAAACACTAACGCTAATCCTAACCCTGACACTAACCCTAACCCTAGTCCTAACCCTAACCCTAACACTAACCCTAACCCTAACCTGAACCCTTACCCAAACCCAAACTCTAAACCTAACTCTAATCGGAACCATAACCCTAAACCTAATCCTAACCCTAACCCTAACCTTAACCCTAACCCAAACCCGAACCCTAACCATAACCCTAACCCAAACGCTACCCCTAACCCTGACCCTAACCCAAACCCTAACCCTAAACTTAACCCGAAACCAAACCCTAATCCTAACCCTAACCCTAACAATAACCCTAACCGAAAACCTAAACCCTAACCCTACTCCTAACCCTAACCCTAACCCTTACCCTTATCCAAACCCAAACCCTAAAACTAACCCTAATCCAAACTCTAACCCTAACCCTAATCCTAACCGTAACCCTAACCCGAACCCAACCCCTAACCCTCACCATAACTCTAACCCAAATCCGACTCTAACCCTAACCCTAACCCAAATCGTAACCCGAACCCGAACCCGAACCCTAACCCTAAGCCAAACCCTAACCCTAACCCTAACCCAAACCCTAACCCTAACCCTAATCCTAACCCTAATGCTAACCCTAAACCTAACTCAAACTCAAACCCTAACCCTAAGCCTAACCCTAACCCAAACCCTAACTGTAACCCTAACCCTAACCCTAACTAAAACCCTAACACTAACCCAACCCGAACGCAAACCCTAACCCTAACCCGAAACTTAACCGAAAACCTAAACCTAACTGTAATCCTAAACCAAAACCTAACCCTAACCCTAACCCTAACCCTAACCCAAACCCTAACCCTAACCCTAAGCCAAAACCTAAACCTAACCCTAAACCTAACCCTAACCCTAACACAAAAACTAACCCTAACCCTAACTCTTATCCTAACCCATACCCAAAACCTAACCTTAACCCTAACCCTAATCCAAACCCTAACCGTAATCCTAATCCTAACCGTAACCCTAACCCTAACCCAACCCCTAACCCTCACCCTAACTCTAACCCAATCCCGAACCCTAACCCTAACCCTAACCCAAATCCTAACCCTAACCCTAAACCTAACCCAAACCCTAACCCTAATCCAAACCCTAACCCAAATCCAAACGCTAACCCTAACCCTAACCCTAACCCTAAACCTAACCATAACCCTAACCCTAACCATAAACCTAACCCAAACCTAAACCCTAAACTTTACCCTAATCGTATCTCAAACCCTAACCCTAACCCAAATCCAAACCCTAAACTTTACACTAACCCTAGCCCTAACACTAACCCAAATTCAAACCTAAGCCTAACCCTAACACAAACCCTAACCCTAATCCTAACCCTAACCCTAACCCTAACCCTAACCCAAACCTGAACCCTAACCATAGCCCTAACCCAAACCCTAACCCTAACCCTAACCCTAACTCAAACCCTAACCCTAACCTTAACCCGAAACCAAATCCTAATCCTAACGCTAACCCTAAAAATAACCCTAACCGAAAACCTAAACCCTAACCCTACTCCTAACCCTAACCCTAACCCTTACCCTTATCCAAACCCAAACCCTAAAACTAACCCTAATCCAAACCCTAACCCTAACCCTAATCCTAACTGTAACCCTAACCCTAACCCAACCCCTAACCCTCACCATAACT
This sequence comes from Eospalax fontanierii, assembly GCA_035773235.1. NCBI lineage: Eukaryota > Metazoa > Chordata > Mammalia > Rodentia > Spalacidae > Eospalax > Eospalax fontanierii. Next base: position 85,596,268 of record CM069532.1, on the reverse strand, counting down.
CTAACCCAAATCTGACTCTAACCCTAACCCTAACCCAAATCCTAACCCGAACCCTAACCCTAACCCTAACTCAAACCTTAACCCTAACCCAAACCCTAAACCAAACCCAAACCCTAACCCTAACCCTAACGCTAACCCTAACCATAACCCTAACCCTAACCCTAATGCTAAACCTAACCATAACCCTAACCCTAACCCTAAACCTAAACAAACCTAAACCCTAAAACAAACCCTAATCCTAACACTAACACTAACACTAACCGTAACCGAAAACCTAAACCCTAACCCTACTCGTAACCCTAACCCTAACCCTAACCATAACCGAAACCTAAACCCAAACCCTAACCCTGATCCTAACCCTAACCCTAACCCTAATCCTAGTCCTAACCCTAACCCTAACCCTAACCCTAACCCTAACCTGAACCCTTACCCAAACCCAAACTCTAAACCTAACTCTAATCGGAACCATAACCCTAACCCTAATAATAACCCTAACCTAACCATAACCCTAATCCAACACCTCACCCTAACCCTAACTCTAACCCAAACCCTAACCTAACCCTAACTCTAAACCAAACCTAAACCGTAACCCTAACCCTAAATCTAACCCAAACCCTAACCTAACCCTAACTCAAACCCTAACTCTAACACTAACCCAAACCCTAACCCTAACACTAACCCAAACCATAACCCAAATAATAACCCTAATCCTAACCCTAACCCTACCCTCATCCTTATTCTAACTCTAACCCTAACCCTAAACCTAACCCCAACCCTAATTCTAACCCAAACCCTAACACTAACCCTAACCCTAAACCTAACCATAACCCTAACCCTAATCATAAACCTCACCCAAAACTAAACCCTAAACTTTACGCTAATCGTAACTCAAACCCTAACCCTAACCCAAATCCAAACCAAAAATTTTACACTAACCCTAGCCCTAACACTAACCAAATTCAAACCTAAGCCTAACCCTAACCCAAACACTAACCCTAATCCTAACCCTAACCCTAACCATAACCCTAACCCAAACCCGAACCCTAACCATAAACCTAACCCAAACCCTAACCCTAACACTAAACCTAACCCAAACACTAACCTTAACCCTAAACCAAACCCTAATCCTAACACTAACACTAACCCTAACCTAAAACCTAAACCCTAACCCTACTCCTAAACCTAGCCCTAACCCTTACCCTTACCCAAACGCAAACCCTAAAACTAACCCTAATCCAAACCCTAACCCTAACCCTAATCCTAACCGTAACCCTAACCCTAACCCAACCCCTAACCCTCACCATAACTCTAACCCAAACCCGAACCCTAACCCTAACCCTAACCCAAATCCTAACCCTAACCCTAACCCTAACCCAAACCCTAACCCTAACCCAAACCCTAACCCAAACCCAAATCCTAACCCTAACCCTAAAGCTAACCCTAACCATAACCCCAACCCTAACCCTAACCCCAAACCTAAACACAACCCTAACCCTAACCCTAAACCTAACCAAACCTAAACCCTAACCCAAACCCTAATCCTAACACTAACCCTAACACTAACCCTAACCAAAAACCTAAACCCTAACCCTACTCCTAACCCAAACCCTAACCCTAACCCAAACCCAAACCCCAATCTTAATACAAAACCTAACCCTAAATCTAACCCTAACCCTAACCCAAACCCTAACCCTAACCCTAACCCTAACTCTAACCCAAACCCTAACCCTAACCCTAAATTTAACCCTAACCCAAACCCTAAACCTAACCCTAATCCTAACCCTAATGCTAACCCTAAACCTAATTCAAACTCAAACCCTAACGATATTCCTAACCCGAACCCAAACCCTAACCCTAACCCTAAACCTAACCCAAAACATAACCCAAACCGAAACCCTAACCCTAAATCTAATCCTAACCCTAAACCCTAACCCTAACACTAACCCTAACGATAAACGAAACCTAAACCCAAACACTAACGCTAATCCTAACCCTGACACTAACCCTAACCCTAGTCCTAACCCTAACCCTAACACTAACCCTAACCCTAACCTGAACCCTTACCCAAACCCAAACTCTAAACCTAACTCTAATCGGAACCATAACCCTAAACCTAATCCTAACCCTAACCCTAACCTTAACCCTAACCCAAACCCGAACCCTAACCATAACCCTAACCCAAACGCTACCCCTAACCCTGACCCTAACCCAAACCCTAACCCTAAACTTAACCCGAAACCAAACCCTAATCCTAACCCTAACCCTAACAATAACCCTAACCGAAAACCTAAACCCTAACCCTACTCCTAACCCTAACCCTAACCCTTACCCTTATCCAAACCCAAACCCTAAAACTAACCCTAATCCAAACTCTAACCCTAACCCTAATCCTAACCGTAACCCTAACCCGAACCCAACCCCTAACCCTCACCATAACTCTAACCCAAATCCGACTCTAACCCTAACCCTAACCCAAATCGTAACCCGAACCCGAACCCTAACCCTAAGCCAAACCCTAACCCTAACCCTAACCCAAACCCTAACCCTAACCCTAATCCTAACCCTAATGCTAACCCTAAACCTAACTCAAACTCAAACCCTAACCCTAAGCCTAACCCTAACCCAAACCCTAACTGTAACCCTAACCCTAACCCTAACTAAAACCCTAACACTAACCCAACCCGAACGCAAACCCTAACCCTAAACCGAAACTTAACCGAAAACCTAAACCTAACTGTAATCCTAAACCAAAACCTAACCCTAACCCTAACCCTAACCCTAACCCAAACCCTAACCCTAACCCTAAGCCAAAACCTAAACCTAACCCTAAACCTAACCCTAACCCTAACCCAAAAACTAACCCTAACCCTAACTCTTATCCTAACCCATACCCAAAACCTAACCTTAACCCTCACCCTAATCCAAACCCTAACCGTAATCCTAATCCTAACCGTAACCCTAACCCTAACCCAACCCCTAACCCTCACCCTAACTCTAACACAATCCCGAACCCTAACCCTAACCCTAAACCAAATCCTAACCCTAACCCTAAACCTAACCCAAACCCTAACCCTAATCCAAACCCTAACCCAAAACCAAACCCTAACCCTAACCCTAACCCTAACCCTAAACCTAACCATAACCCTAACCCTAACCATAAACCTAACCCAAACCTAAAACCTAAACTTTACCCTAATCGTAACTCAAACCCTAACCCTAACCCAAGTCCAAACCCTAACCTTTACACTAACCCTAGCCCTATTACTAACCCAAATTCAAACCTAAGCCTAACCCTAACACAAACCCTAACCCTAATCCTAACCCTAACCCTAACCCTAACCCTAACCCAAACCTGAACCCTAACCATAGCCCTAACCCAAACCCTAACCCTAACCCTAACCCTAACTCAAACCCTAACCCTAACCTTAACCCGAAACCAAATCCTAATCCTAACGCTAACCCTAAAAATAACCCTAACCGAAAACCTAAACCCTAACCCTACTCCTAACCCTAACCCTAACCCTTACCCTTATCCAAACCCAAACCCTAAAACTAACCCTAATCCAAACCCTAACCCTAACCCTAATCCTAACTGTAACCCTAACCCTAACCCAACCCCTAACCCTCACCATAACTCTAACCCAAATCTGACTCTAACCCTAACCCTAACCCAAATCCTAACCCGTACCCTAACCCTAACCCTAACGCAAACCCTAACCCCAACCCAAACCCTAAACCAAACCCAAACCCTAACCCTAACCCTAACGCTAACCCTAACCATAACCCTAACCCTAACCCTAATGCTAAACCTAACCATAACCCTAACCCTAACCCTAAACCTAAACAAACCTAAACCCTAAAACAAACCCTAATCCTAACACTAACACTAACACTAACCGTAACCGAAAACCTAAACCCTAACCCTACTCGTAACCCTAACCCTAACCCTAACCATAACCGAAACCTAAACCCAAACCCTAACCCTGATCCTAACCCTAACCCTAACCCTAATCCTAGTCCTAACCCTAACCCTAACCCTAACCCTAACCCTAACCTGAACCCTTACCCAAACCCAAACTCTAAACCTAACTCTAATCGGAACCATAACCCTAACCCTAATAATAACCCTAACCTAACCATAACCCTAATCCAACACCTCACCCTAACCCTAACTCTAACCCAAACCCTAACCTAACCCTAACTCTAAACCAAACCTAAACCGTAACCCTAACCCTAAATCTAACCCAAACCCTAACCTAACCCTAACTCAAACCCTAACTCTAACACTAACCCAAACCCAAACCCTAACACTAACCCAAACCATAACCCAAATAATAACCCTAATCCTAAACCTAACCCTAACCCTCATCCTTATCCTAACCCTAACCCTAATGCTAAACCTAACCCTAACCCAAACCCTAACCCTAACCCAAACCCAAACCCTAACCCTACCCCTAAGGCTAACCCTAGCCCTAGCCCTAGCACAAACCCTAGCCCTAAACGTAGCCTTAACCCAAACCCTAACCCTAACCTTAACCCAAACCCAAACCCTAATTTTAACACAAACCCTAACCCTAATCCTAACCCTAACCCTAACCTTAACCCAAACGCTAACCCTAACCCTAACCCTAACCCAAACCCTAACCCTAACCCTAACCCTAACCCTAACTCAAACCCTAACCCTAACCCTAAGCCTAACCCTAATGCTAACCCTAAACCTAACCCTAACCCTAACCCTAACCCTAATACTAACCCTAGTCCTAACCCTAACCCTAACCCAAATCCTAACACTAACCCTAACCCAAACCCTAACCCTAAATCAAACCCTAAACCTAACCCTAACCCTAACCCGAACCCAAACCCTAACCCTAACCCTAACCCTAACAGAGACACTAATCCTAAACCTAACCCAAACCCTAATGCTAACCCTAAACCTAATTCCAACTCAAAACCTAACCCTAACACTAAACCTAACCCAAAACATAACCCAAACCGAAACCCTAACCCTAAACATAACCCTAACCCTAAACCCTCACCCTAACACTTACCCTAACCATAACCCAAACCTAAAACCAAACCCTAACCCTAATCCTAACCCTAACCCTAACCCTAATCCTAGTCCTAACCCTAACCCTAACCCTAACCCTAAACCGAACCTTAACCCTTACCCAAACCCAAACTCTAAACCTAACTCTAATCGGAACCCTAACCCTAACCCTAATCCTAACCCTAACCCTAAACATAACCCTAATCCTAGTCCTAACCCTAACCCTAACCCTAACCCTAAACCTAACCTTAACCCTTACCCAAACCCAAACTCTAAACCTAACTCTAATCGGAACCCTAACCCTAACCCTAATCCTAACCCTAACCCTAACCATAACCCTAATCCAACACCTCACCCTAACCCTAACTCTAACCCAAACCCTAACCTAACCCTAACTCTAAACCAAACCCAAACCCTAACCCTAACCCTAACTCTAACCCAAACCCTAACCTAACCCTAAACCTAACCCTAACTCAAACCCTAACTCTAACACTAACCCAAACCCTAACCCTAATCCTAACCCTAACTCAAACCCTAACCCTAACCTTAACCCGAAACCAAACCCTAATCCTTACGCTAACCCTAACAATAACCCTAACCGAAAACCTAAACCCTAACCCTACTCCTAACCCTAACCCTAACCCTTACCCTTATCCAAACCCAAACCCTAAAACTAACCCTAATCCAAACCCTAACCCTAACCCTAATCCTAACCGTAACCCTAACCCTAACCCAACCCCTAACCCTCACCATAACTCTAACCCAAATCTGACTCTAACCCTAACCCTAACCCAAATCCTAACCCGAACCCTAACCCTAACCCTAACTCAAACCCTAACCCTAACCCAAACCCTAACCCAAACCCAAACCCAAACCCTAACCCTAACCCTAACGCTAACCCTAACCATAACCCTAACCCTAACCCTAATGCTAAACCTAACCATAACCCTAACCCTAACCCTAAACCTAAACAAACCTAAACCCTAAAACAAACCCTAATCCTAACACTAACACTAACACTAACCCTAACCGAAAACCTAAACCCTAACCCTACTCGTAACCCTAACCCTAACCCTAACCATAACCGAAACCTAAACCCAAACACTAACCCTAATCCTAATCCTAACCCTAACCCTAATCCTAGTCCTAACCCTAACCCTAAACATAACCCTAACCCTAACCCGTAACCTGAACCCTTACCCAAACCCAAACTCTAAACCTAACTCTAATCGGAACCATAACCCTAACCCTAATCCTAACCCTAACCTAACCATAACCCTAATCCAACACCTCACCCTAACCCTAACTCTAACCCAAACCCTAACCTAACCCTAACTCTAAACCAAACCTAAACCGTAACCCTAACCCTAAATCTAACCCAAACCCTAACCTAACCCTAAACCTAACCCTAACTCAAACCCTAACTCTAACACTAACCCAAACCCTAAACCTAACACTAACACAAAACATAACCCAAATAATAACCCTAATCCTAACCCTAACCCTAACCCACATCCTTATCCTAACCCTAACCCTAATTCTAAACCTAACCCTAACCCAAACCCTAACCCTAACCCAAACCCAAACCCTAACCCTAACCCTAAAGCTAACCCTAGCCCTAACCCTAACACAAACCCTAACCCTAAACGTAACCTTAACCCAAACCCTAACCCTAACCTTAACCCAAACCCAAACCCTAATCTTAACACAAACCCTAACCCTAATCCTAACTCTAACCCTAACCTTAACCCAAACGCTAAACCTAACCCTAACCCTAATCCAAACCCTAACCCTAATCCTAACCCTAACCCTAACCCAAACCCTAACCCTAACCCTAAGCCTAACCCTAATGCTAACCCTAAACCTAACCCTAACCCTAACCCTAATACTAACCCTAGTCCTAACCCTAACCCTAACCCAAATCCTAACACTAACCCTAACCCAAACCCTAACCCTAAATCAAACCCTAAACCTAACCGTAAACCTAACCCGAACCCAAACCCTAACCCTAACCCTAACCCTAATGCTAACCCTAAACCTAATTCCAACTCAAAACCTAACCCTAACACTAAACCTAACCCAAAACATAACCCAAACCGAAACCCCAACCCTAAACCTAACCCTAACCCTAAAACCTAACCCTAACACTTACCCTAACCATAACCCAAACCTAAAACCAAACCCTAACTCTAATCCTAACCCTAACCCTAAACCTAATCCTAGTCCTAACCCTAACCCTAACCCTAACCCTAAACCGAACCTTAACACTTACCCAAACCCAAACTCTAAACCTAACTCTAATCGGAACCCGAACACTAACCCTAATCCTAACCCTAACCCTAAACATAACCCTAATCCTAGTCCTAACCCTAACCCTAACCCTAACCCTAAACCTAACCTTAACCCTTACCCAAACCCAAACTCTAAACCTAACTCTAATCGGAACCCTAACCCTAACCCTAATCCTAACCCTAACCCTAACCATAACCCTAATCCAACACCTCACCCTAACCCTAACTCTAACCCAAACCCTAACCTAACCCTAACTCTAAACCAAACCCAAACCCTAACCCTAACCCTAACCCTAACTCTAACCCAAACCCTAACCTAAACCTAAACCTAACCCTAACTCAAACCCTAACTCTAACACTAACCCAAACCCTAACCCTAACCCTAACCCAAACCATAAACCAAATAATAACCCTAATCCTAACCCTAACGCTAACCCTCATCCTTATCCTACCCTAACCCTAACCCTAACCTTAACACTAACCCTAATTCTAATCCTACCCTAACCCTAACCCTAACCCTAACCCTAACCCTAACCATAACTCAAACCCAAACCCTAATCTTAACACAAACCCTAACCCTAATCCTAACCCTAACCGTAACCCTAAAACTAACCCTAAGCCAAACCCTAACCCTAATCCTCATCCTACCCCAAACCCTAACCCTAACCCTAACCCTAATCCTAACCCAAAACCTAACCCTAACCCTAACCCTAACCCAAAACCTAAACCTAACCCTAACCCTAACCCTAACCCTAACCCAAACCCTAACCCTAACCCTAACTGAAACACGTATCCTAAACCTAACCCTAACCCTAATGCTAACCCTAAACCTAATTCAAACTCAAACCCTAACCCTAACCCTAACCCTAACCCTAACCCTAACCCTAACAGAGACACTAATCCTAAACCTAACCCAAACCCTAATGCTAACCCTAAACCTAATTCCAACTCAAAACCTAACCCTAACACTAAACCTAACCCAAAACATAACCCAAACCGAAACCCTAACCCTAAACATAACCTTAACCCTAAACCCTAACCCTAACACTTACCCTAACCATAACCCAAACCTAAAACCAAACCCTAACCCTAATCCTAACCCTAACCCTAACCCTAATCCTAGTCCTAACCCTAACCCTAACCCTAACCCTAAACCGAACCTTAACCCTTACCCAAACCCAAACTCTAAACCTAACTCTAATCGGAACCCTAACACTAACCCTAATCCTAACCCTAACCCTAAACATAAACCTAATCCTAGTCCTAACCCTAACCCTAACCCTAACCCTAAACCTAACGTTAACCCTTACCCAAACCCAAACTCTAAACCTAACTCTAATCGGAACCCTAACCCTAACCCTAATCCTAACCCTAACCCTAACCATAACCCTAATCCAACAACTCACCCTAACCCTAACTCTAACCCAAACCCTAACCTAACCCTAACTCTAAACCAAACCCAAACCCTAACCCTAACCCTAACTCTAACCCAAACCCTAACCTAACCCTAAACCTAACCCTAACACAAACCCTAACTCTAACACTAACCCAAACCCTAACCGTAACCCTAACCCTAACTCAAACCCTAACCCTAACCTTAACCCGAAACCAAACCCTAATCCTAACGCTAACCCTAACAATAACCCTAACTGAAAACCTAAACCCTAACCCTACTCCTAACCCTAACCCTAACCCATACCCTTATCCAAACCCAAACCCTAAAACTAACCCTAATCCAAACCCTATCCCTAACCTTAATCCTAACCGTTACCCTAACACTTACCCAACCCCTAACCCTCACCATAACTCTAACCCAAATCTGACTCTAACCCTAACCCTAACCCAAATCCTAACCCGAACCCTAACCCTAACCCTAACTCAAACCCTAACCCTAACACAAACCCTAACCCAAACCCAAACCCTAACCCTAACCCTAACGCTAACCCTAACCATAACCCTAACCCTAACCCTAATGCTAAACCTAACCATAACCCTAACCCTAACCCTAAACCTAAACAAACCTAAACCCTAAAACAAACCCTAATCCTAACACTAACACTAACACTAACCCTAACCGAAAACCTAAACCCTAACCCTACTCGTAACCCTAACCCTAACCCTAACCATAACCGAAACCTAAACCCAAACCCTATCCCTAAACCTAACCCTAACCCTAACCCTAATCCTAGTCCTAACCCTAACCCTAACCCTAACCCTAACCCTAACCCTAACCTGAACCCTTACCCAAACCCAAACTCTAAACCTAACTCTAATCGGAACCAAAACCCTAACCCTAATCCTAACCCTAACCTAACCATAACCCTAATCCAACACCTCACCCTAACCCTAACTCTAACCCAAACCCTAACCTAACCCTAACTCTAAACCAAACCTAAACCGTAACCCTAACCCTAAATCTAACCCAAACCCTAACCTAACCCTAAACCTAACCCTAACACAAACCCTAACTCTAACCCTAACCCAAATCCTAACACTAACCCTAACCCAAACCCTAACCCTAACCCTAATCCTAGTCCTAACCCTAACCCTAACCCTAACCCTAACCCTAACCCTAACCTGAACCCTTACCCAAACCCAAACTCTAAACCTAACTCTAATCGGAACCAAAACCCTAACCCTAATCCTAACCCTAACCTAACCATAACCCTAATCCAACACCTCACCCTAACCCTAACTCTAACCCAAACCCTAACCTAACCCTAACTCTAAACCAAACCTAAACCGTAACCCTAACCCTAAATCTAACCCAAACCCTAACCTAACCCTAAACCTAACCCTAACACAAACCCTAACTCTAACCCTAACCCAAATCCTAACACTAACCCTAACCCAAACCCTAACCCTAAATCAAACCCTAACCCTAACCCTAACCCGAACCCGAACCCAAACCCTAACCCTAACCCTAACCCTAACAGAGACACTAATCCTAAACCTAACCCATACCCTAATGCTAACCCTAAACCTAATTCCTACTCAAAACCTAACCCTAACACTAAACCTAACCCAAAACATAACCCAAACCGAAACCCTAACCCTAAACCTAACCCTAACCCAAACCCTAATCCTAACACTAACCCTAACACTAACCCTAACCAAAAACCTAAACCCTAACGCTACTCCTAACCCTAACCCTAACCCTTACCCTAATTCTAACCCTAACCCTAACCCTAACCCAAAACCTAACCCTAACCCTAACCCTAACCCTAATCCCAACCCTAACCCTAACCATAACCCTAATCCAACAACTCCCCCTAAACCTAACTCTAACCGAAACCCTAACCTAACCCTAAACCTAACCCTAACTCAAACCCTAACTCTAACACTAAACCAAACCCTAACCCTAACCTTAATCCAAACCATAACCCAAATAATAACCCTAATCCTAACCCTAACCCTAACCCTCATCCTTATCCTAACCCTAACCCTAACCCTAACCCTAACCCTAACCCTAACCCTAATTCTAACCCTAACCATAACCCTAATCCAACACCTCACCCTAACCCTAACTCTAACACAAACCCTAACCTAAAACTAACTCTAAACCAAACCCAAACCCTAACCCTAACCCTAATTCTAAACCAAACCCTAACCTAACAGTAAACCTAACCCTAACTCAAAACCTAACTCTAACACTAACCCAAACCCTAACCCTAACGCAAACCTAAATCATAACCGAAATACTAACCCTAATCCTAACCCTAACCCTAACCCTCATCCTTATCCTAACCCGAACCCTAACCCTTACCCTTACCCAAACCCAAACCCTAAAACTAACCCTAATCCGAACCCTAACCATAACCCTAATCCTAACCGTAACCCTAACCCTAACCCAAACCCTAACCGTCAACCTAACTCTAACCCAAACCCGAAACCTAACCCTAACCCTAACCCAAATCCTAACACTAACCCTAACCCTAACCCTAACAAAAACCCTAACCCTAATCCAAACCCTAACACAAAACCAAACCCTACCCTAACCCTAAACTTAACCCAAACCCTAACCCTAACGCAAACCTAAATCATAACCGAAATATTAACCCTAACCCTAACCCTAACCCTAAACCTGACCATAACCCTAACCCTAACCATAAACCTAACCCAAAACTAAACCCTAAACTTTACGCTAATCGTAACTCAAACCCTAACCCTAAACAAAATCCAAACCCTAAACTTTACACTAACCCTAGCCCTAACACTAACCCAAATTCAAACCTAAGCCTAACCCTAACCCAAACCCGAACCCTAACCATAACCCTAACCCAAACCCTAACCTTCACCCTAAACCAAACTCTAAAACTAAAACTAACACTAACCCTAACCGAAAACCTAAACCCTAACCCTACTCCTAACCCTAACCCTAACCCTTACCCTTACTCAAACGCAAACCCTAAAACTAACCCTAATCCAAACCCTAACCCTAACCCTAATCCTAACCCTAACCCTAACCCAAACCCAACCCGTAACCCTCACCATAACTCTAACCCAAACCCGAACCCTAACCCTAACCCTAACCCAAATCCTAACCCTAACCCTAACCCTAACCCAAACCCTAACCCTAACCCACACCCTAACCCAAACCCAAATCCTAACCCTAACCCTAAAGCTAACTCTAACCATAACCCTAACCCTAACCCTAATGCTAAACCTAACCATAACCCTAACCCTAACCCTAAACCTAACCAAACCTAAACCCTAAACAAAACCCTAATCCTAACACTAACCCTAACACTAACCCTAAACAAAAACCTAAACCCAAACCCTACTCCTATCCCTAACCCTAAACCTAACCCAAACCCAAACCCTAATCTTAATACAAACCCTAACCCTAATCCTAACTCTAACCCTAACCCTAACCCAAACCCTAATCCTAACACTAACCCTAACCCAAACCCTAACCCTAACCGTAACCCTAACCCTAACCCTAAACAAAACCCTAAACCTAACCCTAATCCTAACCATAACGCTAGCCCTAACCCTAACCCTAACCCTAACCGAAACCTAAACCCAAACCCTAACCCTAATCCTAACCCTAACCCTAACGCTAATCCTAGTCCTAACCCTAACCCTAACCCTAACCCTAACCCTAACCCTAACCTGAACCCTTACCCAAACCCAAACTCTAAACCTAACTCTAATCGGAACCATAACCCTAACCCTAATCCTAATCCTAACCTAAACATAACCCTAATCCAACACCTCACCCTAACCCTAACTCTAACCCAAACCCTAACCTAACCCTAACTCTAAACCAAACCTATACCGTAACCCTAACCCTAAATCTAACCGAAACCCTAACCTAACCATAAACCTAACCCTAACTCAAACCCTAACTCTAACACTAACCCAAACCCTAACCCTAACACTAACCCAAACCATAACCCAAATAATAACCCTAATCCTAACCCTAACCCTAACCCTCATCCTTATCCTAACCCTAACCCTAATGCTAAACCTAACCCTAACCCAAACCCAAACCCTAACTCTAACCCTAACTCTAACCCAAACCCTAACCTAACCCTAAACCTAACCCTAACTCTAACACTAACCCAAACCCTAACCCTAACACTAACCCAAACCATAACCCAAATAATAACCCTAATCCTAACCCTAACCCTAACCCTCATCCTTATTCTAACCCAAACCCTAACCCTAACCCTAACCCTAACCCTAACCCAAACCCTAACCCTAACCCTAAGCCTAACCCTAATGCTAACCCTAAACCTAACCCTAACCCTAACCCTAACCCTAATACTAACCCTAGTCCTAACCCTAACCCTAACCCAAATCCTAACACTAACCCTAACCCAAACCCTAACCCTAAATCAAACCCTAAACCTAACCCTAACCCTAACCCGAACCCAAACCCTAACCCTAACCCTAACCCTAACAGAGACACTAATCCTAAACCTAACCCAAACCCTAATGCTAACCCTAAACCTAATTCCAACTCAAAACCTAACCCTAACACTAAACCTAACCCAAAACATAACCCAAACCGAAACCCTAACCCTAAACATAACCCTAACCCTAAATCCTAACCCTAACACTTACCCTAACCATAACCCAAACCTAAAACCAAACCCTAACCCTAATCCTAACCCTAACCCTAACCCTAATCCTAGTCCTAACCCTAACCCTAACCCTAACCCTAAACCGAACCTTAACCCTTACCCAAACCCAAACTCTAAACCTAACTCTAATCGGAACCCTAACACTAACCCTAATCCTAAACCTAACCCTAAACATAACCCTAATCCTAGTCCTAACCCTAACCCTAACCCTAACCCTAACCCTAAACCTAACCTTAACCCTTACCCAAACCCAAACTCTAAACCTAACTCTAATCGGAACCCTAACCCTAACCCTAATCCTAACCCTATCCCTAACCATAAACCTAATCCAACACCTCACCCTAAGGCTAACTCTAACCCAAACCCTAACCTAACCCTAACTCTAAACCAAACCCAAACCCTAACCCGAACCCTAACTCTAACCCAAACCCTAACCTAACCCTAAACCTAACCCTAACTCAAACCCTAACTCTAACACTAACCCAAACCCTAACCCTAACCCTAACCCTAACTCAAACCCTAACCCTAACCTTAACCCGAAACCAAACCCTAATCCTAACGCTAACCCTAACAATAACCCTAACCGAAAACCTAAACCCTAACCCTACTCCTAACCCTAACCCTAACCCTTACCCTTATCCAAACCCAAAC
>CM069532.1:85567187-85572187 GCA_035773235.1 Eospalax fontanierii | reverse complement strand
CTAACCCTAATGCTTACCCTAAACCTAACTCAAACTCAAACCCTAACCCTAAGCCTAACCCTAACCCAAACCCTAAACGTAACCCTAACCCTAACCCTAACTAAAACCCTAACACTAACCCAACACGAATGCAAACCCTAACCCTAACCCGAAACTTAACCGAAAAACTAAACCTAATTGTAATCCTAAACCAAAACCTAACCCTAAGCCTAACCCTAACCCTAACCCTAACCCAAATCCTAACCCTAACCCTAACCCAAAACCTAAACCTAACCCTAACCCTAAACCTAACCCTAACCCAAAAACTAACCCTAAACCTAACCATAAGCCAAACCCTAAACCTAACCCTTATCCTAACCCATACCCAAACCCTAACCCTAACCCTAACCCTAATCCAAACCCTAACCGTAATCCTAATCCTAACCGTAACCCTAACCCTAACCCAACCCCTAACCCTCACCCTAACTCTAACCCTAACCCTAAACCAAACCCTAACCCTAATCCAAACCCTAACCCAAAACCAAACCCTAACCCTAACCCTAAACTTAACACAAACCCTAACCCTAACCCTAACACTAAACCTAACCCTAACCCTAACCCTAACCCTAAACCTAACCATAACCCTAACCCTAACCATAAACCTAACCCAAACCTAAACCCTAAACTTTACCCTAATCGTAACTCAAACCCTAACCCTAACCCAAATCCAAACCCTAAACTTTACACTAACCCTAGCCCTAACACTAACCCAAATTCAAACCTAAGCCTAACCCTAACACAAACCCTAACCCTAATCCTAACCCTAACCCTAACCCTAACCCTAACCCAAACCTGAACCCTAACCATAGCCCTAACGCAAACCTTAACCTTAACCCTAACCCTAACTCAAACCCTAACCCTAACCTTAAGCCGAAACCAAATCCTAATCCTAACGCTAACCCTAAAAATAACCCTAACCGAAAACCTAAACCCTAACCCTACTCCTAACCCTAACCCTAACCCTTACCCTTATCCAAACCCAAACCCTAAAACTAACCCTAATCCAAACCCTAACCCTAACCCGAATCCTAACCGTAACCCTAACCCTAACCCAACCCCTAACCCTCACCATAACTCTAACCCAAATCTGACTCTAACCCTAACCCTAACCCAAATCCTAACCCGAACCATAACCCTAACCCTAACTCAAACCCTAACCCTAACCCAAACCCTAACGCAAACCCAAACACTAACCCTAACCCTAACGCTAATCCTAACCATAACCCTAACCCTAACCCTAATGCTAAACCTAACCATAACCCTAACCCTAACCCTAAACCTAAACAAACCTAAACCCTAAAACAAACCCTAATCCTAACACTAACACTAACACTAACCCTAACCGAAAAACTAAACCCTAACCCTACTCGTAACCCTAACCCTAACCCTAACCATAACCGAAACCTAAACCCAAAACCTAACCCTAATCCTAACCCTAACCCTTACCCTAATCCTAGTCCTACCCCTAACCCTAACCCTAACCCTAACCCTAACCTGAACCCTTACCCAAACCCAAACTCTAAACCTAACTCTAATCGGAACCATAACCCTAACCCTAATCCTAACTCTAACCTAACCATAACCCTAATTCAACACCTCACCCTAACCCTAACTCTAACCCAAACCCTAACCTAACCCTAACTCTAAACCAAACCTAAACCGTAACCCTAACCCTAAATCTAACCCAAACCCTAACCTAACCCTAAACCTAACCCTAACTCAAACCCTAACTCTAACACTAACCCAAACCCTAACCCTAACACTAACCCAAAACATAACCCAAATAATAACCCTAATCCTAACCCTAACCCTAAACCTCATCCTTATCCTAACCCTAACCCTAATGCTAAACCTAACCCTAACCCAAACCCTAACCCTAACCCAAACCCAAACCCTAACCCTAAACCCAAAGCTAACCCTAGCCCTAACCCTAACACAAACCCTAACCCTAAACGTAACCTTAACCCAAACCCTAACCCTAACCTTAACCCAAACCCAAACCCTAATCTTAACACAAACCCTAACCCTAATCCTAACTCTAACCCTAACCTTAACCCAAACGCTAACCCTAACCCTAACCCTAACCCAAACCCTAACCCTAACCCTAACCCTAACCCTAAACCAAACCCTAACCCTAACCCTAAGCCTAACCCTAATGCTAACTCTAAACCTAACCCTAACCCTAACCCTAACCCTAATACTAACCCTAGTCCTAACCCTAACCCTAACCCAAATCCTAACACTAACCCTAACCCAAACCCTAAACCTAAATCAAACCCTAAACCTAACCCTAAACCTAACCCGAACCCAACCCCTAACCCTAACCCTAACCCTAACCCTAACCCTAACCCTAACAGAGACACTAATCCTAAACCTAACCCAAACCCTAATGCTAACCCTAAACCTAATTCCAACTCAAAACCTAACCCTAACACTAAACCTAACCCAAAACATAACCCAAACCGAAACCCTAACCCTAAACCTAACCCTAACCCTAAAACCTAACCCTAACACTTACCCTAACCATAACCCAAACCTAAAACCAAACCCTAACCCTAATCCTAACCCTAACCCTAACCCTAATCCTAGTCCTAACCCTAACCCTAACCCTAACCCTAAACCAAACCTTAACCCTTACCCAAACCCAAACTCTAAACCTAACTCTAATCGGAACCCTAACACTAACCCTAATCCTAACCCTAACCCTAAACATAACCCTAATCCTAGTCCTAACCCTAACCCTAACCCTAACCCTAAACCTAACCTTAACCCTTACCCAAACCCAAACTCTAAACCTAACTCTAATCGGAACCCTAACCCTAACCCAAATCTTAACCCTAACCCTAACCATAACCCTAATCCAACACCTCACCCTAACCCTAACTCTAACCCAAACCCTAACCTAACCCTAACTCTAAACCAATCCCAAACCCTAACCATAACCCTAACTCTAACCCAAACCCTAACCTAACCCTAAACCTAACCCTAACTCAAACTCTAACTCTAACACTAACCCAAACCCTAACCCTAACCCTAACCCAAACCATAAACCAAATAATAACCCTAATCCTAACCCTAACGCTAACCTCATCCTTATCCTACCCTAACCCTAACCCTAACCTTAACACTAACCCTACTTCTAATCCTAACCCTAACCCTAACCCTAACCCTAACCATAACTCAAACCCAAACCCTAATCTTAACACAAACCCTAACTTTAATCCTAACCCTAACCGTAACCCTAAAACTAACCCTAAGCCAAACCCTAACCCTAATCCTAATCCTAACCCAAACCCTAACCCTAACCCTAACCCTAATCCTAACCCAAAACCTAACCCTAACCCTAACCCTAACCCAAACCCTAACCCTAACCCTAACCCTAACCCTAACCCTAACCCAAACCCTAACCCTAACCCTAACTGAAACACGTATCCTAAACCTAACCCTAACCCTAATGCTAACCCTAAACCTAATTCAAACTCAAACCCTAACCCTAACCCTAACCCTAACCCTAACCCTAATCCTAACCCTAACACTAATCCTAATCCTAGTCCTAACCTTAAACCTAACCCTAACCCTAACCCTAACCTTAACCCTTACCAAAACCCAAACTCTAAACCTAACTCTAATCGGAACCCTAACCCTAACCCTAATGCTAACCCTAACCCTAACCATAACGCTAATCCAACACCTCACCCTAACCCTAACTCTTACCCCAAACCTAACCTAACCCTAACACTAAACCAAACCCAAACCCTAACCCTAACCCTAACTCTAACCCAAACCCTAACCTAACCCTAAACCTAACCCTAACTCTAACACTAACCCAAACCCTAACCCTAACACTAACCCAAACCATAACCCAAATAATAACCCTAATCCTAACCCTAACCCTAACCCTCATCCTTATTCTAACCCTAACCCTAACCCTAAACCTAACCCCAACCCTAATTCTAACCCTATCCTTAACCCTAACCCTAACCCTAACCCTAACACAAACCCAAACCCTAATCTTAACACAAACCCTAACCCTAATCCTAACCCTAACCCTAACCCTCACCCAAACCCTAACCCTAAGCATAACCCTAAACGAAACCCTAACCCTAACCCTAACCGTAACCCTAACCCAAACCCTAACCCTAACCCTAATCCTAACCCTAATGCTAACCCTAAACTTAACCCTAACACTAACCCTAGTCCTAACCCTAACCATAACCCAAACCCTAACACTAACCCTAAACTTAACCCTAGTCCTAACCCTAACCCTAACCCTAACCCTAACCCTAACCCTAACCCTAACCCAAACCCTAAACCTAAGCCTAACTGAAACACTAATCCTAAACCTAACCCTAACCCTAATGATAACAGTAAACCTAATCCAAACTCAAAACTTAACCCTATTCCTAACCCGAACCCAAACCCTAACCCTAACCCTAACCCTAACCATAACCCTAACCCTAACCCGAACCCCAACCCTAACCCTAACCCTAACCCTATTCCTAACCCTAACCCTAACCAAAACCCTAACCCTAATCCAAACCCAAACCCAAAACCAAACCCTGACCCTAACCCTAAACTTAACCCAAACCCTAACCCTAACCCTAACCCTAAACCTAACCATAACGCTAACCCTAACCATTAACCTCACCCAAAACTAAACCCTAAACTTTACGCTAATCGTAACTCAAACCCTAACCCTAACCCAAATTTAAACCCTAAACTTTACACTAACCCTAGCCCTAACACTAACCAAATTCAAACCTAAGCCTAACCCTAACCCAAACACTAACCCTAATCCTAACTCTAACCCTAACCCTAACCCTAAACCAAACCCGAACCCTAACCATAAACCTAACCCAAACCCTAACCCTAACCCTAAACCTAACCCAAAACCTAATCTTAAACCTAAACCAAAACCTAATCCTAACACTATCACTAACCCTAACCGAAAACCTAAACCC
>CM069532.1:85552187-85562187 GCA_035773235.1 Eospalax fontanierii | reverse complement strand
ACCCTAACCCTAACCCTAACCCAAACCCTAACCCTAACCCTAACTGAAACACGTATCCTAAACCTAACCCTAACCCTAATGCTAACCCTAAACCTAATTCAAACTCAAACCCTAACCCTAACCCTAACCCTAACCCTAACCCTAATCCTAACCCTAACACTAATCCTAATCCTAGTCCTAACCTTAAACCTAACCCTAACCCTAACCCTAACCTTAACCCTTACCAAAACCCAAACTCTAAACCTAACTCTAATCGGAACCCTAACCCTAACCCTAATGCTAACCCTAACCCTAACCATAACGCTAATCCAACACCTCACCCTAACCCTAACTCTTACCCCAAACCTAACCTAACCCTAACACTAAACCAAACCCAAACCCTAACCCTAACCCTAACTCTAACCCAAACCCTAACCTAACCCTAAACCTAACCCTAACTCTAACACTAACCCAAACCCTAACCCTAACACTAACCCAAACCATAACCCAAATAATAACCCTAATCCTAACCCTAACCCTAACCCTCATCCTTATTCTAACCCTAACCCTAACCCTAAACCTAACCCCAACCCTAATTCTAACCCTAACCTTAACCCTAACCCTAACCCTAACCCTAACACAAACCCAAACCCTAATCTTAACACAAACCCTAACCCTAATCCTAACCCTAACCCTAACCCTCACCCAAACCCTAACCCTAAGCATAACCCTAAACGAAACCCTAACCCTAACCCTAACCGTAACCCTAACCCAAACCCTAACCCTAACCCTAATCCTAACCCTAATGCTAACCCTAAACTTAACCCTAACACTAACCCTAGTCCTAACCCTAACCCTAACCCAAACCCTAACACTAACCCTAAACTTAACCCTAGTCCTAACCCTAACCCTAACCCTAACCCTAACCCTAACCCTAACCCAAACCCTAAACCTAAGCCTAACTGAAACACTAATCCTAAACCTAACCCTAACTCTAATGATAACAGTAAACCTAATCCAAACTCAAACCTTAACCCTATTCCTAACCCGAACCCAAACCCTAACCCTAACCCTAACCCTAACCCTAACCCTAACCCTAACCCCAACCCTAACCCTAACCCTAACCCTATTCCTAACCCTAACCCTAACCAAAACCCTAACCCTAATCCAAACCCTAACCCAAAACCAAACCCTGACCCTAACCCTAAACTTAACCCAAACCCTAACCCTAACCCTAACCCTAAACCTAACCATAACGCTAACCCTAACCATTAACCTCACCCAAACCTAAACCCTAAACTTTACGCTAATCGTAACTCAAACCCTAACCCTAACCCAAATTTAAACCCTAAACTTTACACTAACCCTAGCCCTAACACTAACCAAATTCAAACCTAAGCCTAACCCTAACCCAAACACTAACCCTAATCCTATCTCTAACCCTAACCCTAACCCTAAACCAAACCCGAACCCTGACCATAAACCTAGCCCAAACCCTAACCCTGACCCTAAACCTAACCCAAAACCTAATCTTAAACCTAAACCAAACCCTAATCCTAACACTATCACTAACCCTAACCGAAAACCTAAACCCTAACCCTACTCCTAACCCTAGCCCTAATCCTTCCCCTTACCCAAACGCAAACCCTAAAACTAACCCTAATCCAAACCCTAACCCTAACCCTAATCCTAACCGTAACCCTAACCCTAACCCAACCCCTAACCCTCGCCATAACTCTAACCCAAACCCGAACCCTAACCGTAACCCTAACCCAAATCCTAACCATAACCCTAACCCTAACCCTAACCCAAACCTTAACCCTAACCCAAACCCTAACCCAAACCCAAATCCTAACCCTAACCCTAAAGCTAACCCTAACCATAACCCTAACCCTAACCCTAACGCTAAAACTAACCATAACCCTAACCCTAACCCTAACCCTAAACCTAACCAAACCTAAACCCTAACCCAAACCCTAATCCTAACACTAACCCTACCACTAACCCTAACCAAAAAACTAAACCCTAACGCTACTCCTAACCCTAAACCTAACCCTAACCCTAATTCTAACCCTAACCCTAACCCTAACCCAAAACTTAACCCTAACCCTAACCCTAACCCTAATCCCAACTCTAACCCTAACCATAACCCTAATCCAACACCTCACCCTAAACCTAACTCTAACCCAAACCCTAACCTAACCCTAAACCTAACCCTA
Source organism: Eospalax fontanierii (assembly GCA_035773235.1). Classification (NCBI taxonomy): domain Eukaryota; kingdom Metazoa; phylum Chordata; class Mammalia; order Rodentia; family Spalacidae; genus Eospalax; species Eospalax fontanierii. Next base: position 85,559,989 of record CM069532.1, on the reverse strand, counting down.
ACTCAAACCCTAACTCTAACACTAACCCAAACCCTAACCCTAACCTTAATCCAAACCATAACCCAAATAATAACCCTAATCCTAACCCTAAACCTAACCCTCATCCTTATCCTAACCCTAACCCTAACCCTAACCCTAACCCTATCCCTAATTCTAACCCTAACCATAACCCTAATCCAACACCTCACCCTAACCCTAACTCTAACACAAACCCTAACCTAAAACTAACTCTAAACCAAACCCAAACCCTAACCCTAAACCTAATTGTAACCCAAACCCTAACCTAACAGTAAACCTAACCCTAACTCAAAACCTAACTTTAACACTAACCCAAACCCTAACCCTAACGCAAACCTAAACCATAACCGAAATACTAACCCTAATCCAAACCCTAACCCTAACCCTCATCCTTATCCTAACCCGAACCCTAACCCTTACCCTTACCCAAACCCAAACCCTAAAACTAACCCTCATCGGAACCCTAACCATAAACCTAATCCTAACCGTAACCCTAACCCTAACCCAAACCCTAACCCTCAACCTAACTCTAACCCAAACCCGAAACCTAACCCTAACCCTAACCCAAATCCTAACCCTAACCCTAACCCTAACCCTAACCAAAACCCTAACCCTAATCCAAACCCTAACCCAAAACCAAACCCTACCCTAACCCTAAACATAACCCAAACCCTAACCCTAACCCTAACCCTAAACCTGACCATAACCCTAACCCTATCCATAAACCTCACCCAAAACTAAACCCTAAACTTTACGCTAATCGTAACTCAAACCCTAACCCTAACCCAAATTTAAACCCTAAACTTTACCCTAACCCTAGCCCTAACACTAACCAAATTCAAACCTAAGCCTAACCCTAACCCAAACACTAACCCTAATCCTAACTCTAACCCTAACCATAACCCTAACCCAAACCCTAACCCTAACCCTAACCCTAACCCAAACCCTAACCTTAACCCTAAACCAAACTCTAAAACTAACACTAACACTAACCCTAACCGAAAACCTAAACCCTAACCCTACTCCTAACCCTAACCCTAACCCTTACCCTTACTCAAACGCAAACCCTAATCCAAACCCTAAATCTAACCCTAATCCTAACCGTAACCCTAACCCTAACCCAACCCCTAACCCTCACCATAACTCTAACCCAAACCCGAACCCTAACCCTAACCCTAACCCAAATCCTAACCCTAACCCTAACCCTAAGCCAAACCCTAACCCTAACCCAAACCCTAACCCAAACCCAAATCCTAACCCTAACCCTAAAGCTAACTCTAACCATAACCCTAACCCTAACCCTAACGCTAAACCTAACCTTAACCCTAACTCTAACTCTAAACCTAACCAAACCTAAACCCTATACCAAACCCTAATCTTTACACTAACCCTAACACTAACCCTAACCAAAAACCTAAACCCAAACCTTACTCCTCACCCTAACCCTAACCCTAACCCAAACCCAAACCCTAAACTTAATACAAACCCTAAACCTAATCCTAACTCTAACCCTAACCCTAACCCAAACCCTAATCCTAAACCTAAAACTAACCCAAACCCTAACCCTAACCCTAACCCTAACCCTAACCCTAAACAAAACCCTAAACCTAACCCTAATCCTAACCCTAACCCTAGCCCTAACCCTAACCCTAACCCTAACCCAAACCCTAACCGAAACCCAAACCCTAACCCTAACCCTAACGCTAACCCTAAACATAACCCTAACCCTAACCGTAATGCTAAACCTAACCATAACCCTAACCCTAACCCTAAACCTAACCAAACCTAAACCCTAATCCAAACCCTAATCCTAACCATAACCCTAACACTAACCCTAACCAAAAACCTAAACCCTAACCCTACTCCTAACACTAACCCTAACCCTAACACAAACCCTAACCCTAAACGTAAACTTAACCCAAACCCTAACCCTAACCCTAACCCAAACCTAAACCCTAATCTTAACACAAACCCCAACCCTAATCCTAACCCTAACCGTAACCCTAACCCAAACGCTAACCCTAACCCTAACCGTAACCCTAACCCAAACCCTAAACCTAACCCTAACCCTAACCCTAACCCTAACCCTAACCCTAACCCTAACCCTAACCCTAAACCTAACCCAAACCCTAACCCTAACCCTAATCCTAACCCTAATGCTAACCCTAAACATAACCCTAACACTAAGCATAGTCCTAACCCTAACCGTAACCCAAACGCTAAAATTAACCCTAACCCTACCCCTAACCCTAAATCAAACCCTAAACCTAACCCTAACCCTAACTGAAACACTAATGCTAAACCTAACCCAAACCCTAATGCTAAACCTAAACCTAATTCAAACTCAAACCCTAACCCTAATCCTAACCCGAACCCAAACCCTAACCCTAACCCTAAACCTAACCCAAAACGTAACCCAAATCGAAATCCTAACCCTAACCCTAACCCTAACCCTAACCCTCATCCTTATCCTAACACTAACCCTAACCCTAACCCTAATTCTAACCCTTACCCTAACCCTTATCCTAACCCTAACCCTAACCCTAACCCAAACCCTAACCCTAAACCTAACCCTATCCCAAACCCTAACCCTAACCCTAACCCTAACCCTAACCCTAACCCAAACCCTAACCCTAACCCTAATCCTAACCCTAATGCTAACCCTAAACCTAACACTAACACTAACCCTAGTCCTAACCCTAATCCTAACCCAAACCCTAACCCTAACCCTAACCCGAACCCAAACCCTAACCCTAACCCTAACCCTAACTGAAATACTTATCCTAAACCTAACCCTAACCCTAATGCTAACCCTAAACTTAATTCAAACTCAAACCCTAACCCTAATCATAACCCGAAACCAAATCATAACCCTAACCCTAAACCTAACCCAAAACATAACCCAAACCGAAACACTAACCCTAACCCTAAACCTAACCCTAACCTTAACCCTTACCCAAACCCAAATTCTAAACCTAACTCTAATCGGAACCCTAACCCTAACCCTAATCCTAACCCTAACCCTAACTATAACCCTAATCCAACACCTCACCCGAACCCTAACTCTAACACAAACCCTAACCTAACCCTAACTCTAAACCAAACCCAAACCCTAACCCTAACCCTAACTCTAACCCAAAACCTAACATGACCCTAAACCTAACCCTAACTCAAACCCTAACTCTAACACTAACACAAACCCTAACCCTAACACTAACGCAAACCATAACCCAAATAATAACCCTAATCCTAACCCTAACCCTAATCCTCATCCTTATCCTAACCCTAACCCTAACCCTAACCCTAACCCAAACCCAAACCCTAATCTTAACACAAACCCTAACCCTAATCCTATCTCTAACACTAACCCTAACCCAAACCCTAACCCTAACCCTAACCCTAACCCTAACCCAAACCCTAACCCAAAACCTAACCCAAACCCTAAACCTAACCTTAATCCTAACCCTAATGCTAACCCTAAACCTAACCCTAACACTAACCCTAGTCCTAACCCTAACCCTAAACCAAACCCTAACACCAACCCTAACCCTAACCCTAACCTTAAATCAAACCCTAACCCAAACCCTAACCCTAACCTGATCCCAAACCCTAACCCTAACCCTACCCCTAAATGAAACACTAATCCTAAACCTAACCCTAACCCTAATGCTAACCAAGACCTAATTCAAACTCAAACCCTAACCCTATTCTTAACCCGAACCCAAACCCTAACCCTAACCCTAAACCTAACCCAAAACATAACCCAAACCGAAACCCTAACCCTAAATTTAACCTTAACCCTAAACCCTAACCCTCACACTAACCCTAAACATAACCCAAACCTAAACCCAAACATTAACCCTAATCCTAACCCTAACCCTAACCCTAACCCTAACCTTAACCCTTACCCAAAACCAAAATCTAAACCTAACTCTAATCGGAACCGTAACCCTAACCCTAATCCCAACCCTAACCCTAACCATAACCCTAATCCAACACCTCACCCTAACCCTAACTCTAACCCAAACCCTAACCTAAAACTAACTCTAAACCAAACCCAAACCATAACCCTAACCCTAATTCTAACCCAAACCCTAAATTAACAGTAAACCTAACCCTAACTCAAAACCTAACTCTAACACTAAACCAAACCCTAACCCTAACGCAAACATAAACCATAACCCAAATACTAACCCTAATCCTAACCCTAACCCTAAACCTCATCCTTATCCTAACCCGAACCCTAACCCTTACCCTTAACCAAACCCAAACCCTAAAACTAACCCTAATCTGAACCCTAACCATAACCCGAATCCTAACCGTAACCCTAACCCTAACCCAAACCCTAAACCTCACCCTAACTCTAACCCAAACCCGAAACCTAACCCTAACCCTAACCCAAATCCTAACCCTAACCCTAACCCTAACCCTAACCAAAACCCTAACCCTAATCCAAACCCTAAAACAAAACCAAACCCTAACCCTAACCCTAAACTTAACCCAAACCCTAACACTAACCCTAACCCTAACCCTAATCATAAACCTCACCTAAAATTAAACCCTAAACTTTACGCTAATCGTAACTCAAACCCTAACCCTAACCCAAATCCAAACCTCAAATTTTACACTAACCCTAGACCTAACACTAACCAAATTCAAACCTAAGCATAACCCTAACCCAAACACTAACCCTAATCCTAACCCTAACCCTAACCCTAACCCTAACCCAAACCCGAACCCTAACCATGAACTTAACCCAAACCCTAACCCTAACCCTAAACCTAACCCAAACCCTAACCTTAACCCTAAACCAAACCCTAATCCTAACACTAACATTAACCCTAACCGAAAACCTAAACCCTAACCCTACTCCTAACCCTAGCCCTAACCCTTACCCTTACCCAAACGCAAACCCTAAAACTAACCCTAATCCAAACCCTAACCCTAACCCTAATCCTAACCGTAACCCTAACCCTAACCCAACCCCTAACACTCATCATAGCTCTAACCGAAACCCGAAACCTAACCGTAACCCTAAACCAAATCCTAACCCTAAGCCTAACCCTAACCCTAACCCTAACCCTTAACCCTAACCCAAACCCTAACCCAAACCCAAATCCTAACCCTAACCCTAAAGCTAACCCTAACCATAACCCTAACCCTAACCCTAACGCTAAACCTAACCATAACCCTAACCCTAACCCTAAACCTAACCAAACCTAAACCCTAACCCAAACCCTATTCCTAACACTAACCCTAACACTAACCCTTAACAAAAACCAAAATCCTAACCCTACTCCTACTCCTTACCCTAACCCTAACCCAAACCCAAACCCCAATCTTAATACAAAACCTAACCCTAAATCTAACCCTAACCCTAACCCAAACCCTAACCCTAACCCTAACCCTATCCCTAATTCCTAACCCGAACCCAAACCCTAAATCTAACCCTAAACCTAACCCAAAACATAATCCAAACCGAAACCCGAACCCTAAATCTAACCCTAACCCTAACCCTAACCGTAACCCTAACGATAAACGAAACCTAAACCCAAACCCTAACCCTAATCCTAACCCTGACCCTAACACTAATGCTAGTCCTAACCATAAGCCTAACCCTAACCCTAACCCTAACCTGAACCCTTACCCAAACCCAAAATCTAAACCTAACTCTAATCGGAACCATAACCCTAAACCTAATCCTAACCCTAACCCTAACCATAAACCTAATCCAACACCTCACCCTAACCCTAACTCTAACCCAAACCCTAACCTAAACCTAAACCTAACCCTAACTCAAACCCTAACTCTAACACTAACCCAAACATTAACCCTAACCTTAATCCAAACCATAACCCAAATAATAACCCTAATCCTAACCCTAACCCTAACCCTCATCCTTATCCTAACCCTAACCCTAAACCTAACGCTAACCCTAATTCTAACCCTAAGCCTAACCCTAACCCAAAACCTAACCCTAACCCTAACCCTAACTCTAATCTTAACACTAACCCTAAGCCTAACTCTCACCCAGATTCAAACCTCTCCCTAACCCAAACCCTAACCCTAACCCTAACCCAAACCCTAACCCTAACGCTAATCCTAACCCTAATGCTAACCCTAAACCTAACTCAAACTCAAACCCTAACCCTAAGCCTAACCCTAACCCAAACCCTAACCGTAACCCTAACCCTAACCCTAACTAAAACCCTAACACTAACCCAACCCGAACGCAAACCCTAACCCTACCCCGAAACTTAACCGAAAACCTAAACCTAATTGTAATCCTAAACCAAAACCTAACCCTAACCCTAACCCTAACCCTAACCCTAACCCTAACCCTAACCCAAAACCTAAACCTAACCCTAACCCTAACCCAAAACCAAACCCTAAACCTAACCCTAAGCTTACCCCAAACCCTAACCCTAACCCTAACCCTAACCATACCCCTAACCATAACCATAAACCTAACCCAAACCTAAACCCTAAACTTTACCCTAATCGTAACTCAAACCCTAACCCTAACCCAAATCCAAACCCTAAACTTTACACTAACCCTAGCCCTAACACTAACCCAAATTCAACCCTAACCCTAACCCTAACCCAACCCCTAACCCTACTCCTAACCCTAACCCTAACCCTAACCCTCACCCAAACCCGAACCCTAAGCATAACCCTAACCCAAACGCTAACCCTAACCCTAAACCTAACCCAAACCCTAACCCTAACCTTAACACGAAACCAAACCCTAATCCTAACCCTAACCCTAACAATAACCCTAACCGAAAACCTAAACCCTAACCCTACTTTTATCCTAACACTAACCCTTACCCTTATCCAAACCCAAACCCTAAAACTAACCATAATCCAAACCCTAACCCTAACCCTAATGCTAACCGTAACACTAACCCTAACCCAACCCCTAACCTCACCATAACTCTAACCCAAATCCGACTCTAACCAAACCCTAACCCAAATCCTAACCCGAACCCTAACCCTAACCCTAACCCAAAACCTAACCCTAACCCTAACCCAAACCCTAACCCTAACCCTAATCCTAACCCTAATGCTAACCCTAAACCTAACTCAAACTCAAATCCTAACCCTAAGCCTAACCCTAACCCAAACCCTAACTGTAAATCTAACCCTAACCCTAACTAAAACCCTAACACTAACCCAACCCGAACGCAAACCCTAACCCTAACCCGAAACTTAACCGAAAACCTAAACCTAACTGTAATCCTAAACCAAAACCTAACCCTAACCCTAACCCTAACCCTAACCCTAACCCAAACCCTAACCCTAACCCTAAGCCAAAACCTAAACCTAACCCTAAACCTAACCCTAACCCAAAAACTAACCCTAAACCTAACCCTAAGCCAAACCCTAACCCTAACACTTATCCTAACCCATACCCAAACCCTAACCCTAACCCTAACCCTAATCCAAAATCTAACCGTAATCCTAATCCTAACCGTAACCCTAACCCTAACCCAACCCCTAACCCTCATCCTAACTCTAAGCCAAGCCCGAACCCTAACCCTAACCCTAACCCAAATCCTAACCCTAACCCTAACCCTAACCCAAACCCTAACCCTAATCCAAACGCTAACCCAAAACCAAACCCTAACCCTAATCCTAACCCTAACCCTAAACCTAACCATAACCATAACCCTAACCATAAACCTAACCCAAACCTAAACCCTAAACTTTACCCTAATCGTAACTCAAACCCTAACTCTCACCCAAATCCAAACCCTAAACTTTACACTAACCCTAGCCCT
>CM069532.1:85547187-85549687 GCA_035773235.1 Eospalax fontanierii | reverse complement strand
TCCTAACCCTAACCCTAACCCTAAACCTAATCCAAAACCTATCCCTAACCCTAACCCTAACCCAAACCCTAACCATAACCCTAACCCTAACCCTAACCCTAACCCTAACCCAAACCATAACCCTAACCCTAACTGAAACACTTATCCTAAACCTAACCCTAACCCTAATGCTAACCCTAAACCTAATTCAAACTCAAACCATAACCCTAACCCTAACCCTAACCCTAACCCTAATCCTAACCCTAACCCTAACCCTAATCCTAGTCTTAACCCTAACCCTAACCCTAACCCTAACATTATCCTTTACCCTAACCCAAACCCAAACTCTAAACCTAACTCTAATCGGAACCCTAACCCTAACCCTAATGCTAACCCTAACCCTAACCATAACGCTAATCCAACACCTCACCCTAACCCTAACTCTTACCCAAACCCTAACCTAACCCTAACACTAAACCAAACCCAAACCCTTACCCTAACCCTAACTCTAACCCAATCCCTAACCTAACCCTAAAACTAACCCTAACTCTAACACTAACCCAAACCCTTACCCTAACACTAACCCAAAACATAACCCAAATAATAACCCTAATCCTAACCCTAACCCTAACCCTCATCCTTATTCTAACCATAACCCTATCCCTAAACCTAACCCCAACCCTAATTCTAACTCTAACCTTAACCCTAACCCTAACCCTAACCCTAACACAAACTCAAACCCTAATCTTAACACAAACCCTAACCCTAATCCTAACCCTAAGCCTAAACCTCACCCAAACCCTAACCCTAACCCTAACCCTAAACCAAAGCCTAACACTAACCCTAACCCTAAATCAAACCCTAACCCTAACCCTAATCCTAACCCGAACCCAAATCCTAACCCTAACCCTAAGCCTAACTGAAACACTAATCCTAAACCTAACCCTAACCCTAATGCTAATCCTAAACCTAATCCAAACTCAAACCTTAACCCTATTCCTAACCCGAACCCAAACACTAACCCTAACCCTAAACCTTACCCTAACCAAAACCCTAACCCTGACCCTAACCCTAACCCTAACCCTAACCCTAAACCTCATCCTTATCCTAACCCGAACCCTAACCCTTACCCTTACCCAAACCCAAACCCTAAAACTAACTCTAATCCGAACCCTAACCATAACCCTAATCCTAACCGTAACCCTAACCCTAACCCAAACCCTAACCCTCAACCTAACTCTAACCCAAACCCGAAACCTAACCCTAACCCTAACCCAAATCCTACCACTAACCCTAACCCTAACCCTAACCAAAACCCTAACCCTAATCCAAACCCTAACCCAAAACCAAACCCTGACCCTAACCCTAAACTTAACCAAAACCCTAACCCTAACCCTAACCCTAAACCTAACCATAACCCTAACCCTAACCAAAAACCTCACCCAAAACTAAACCCTAAACTTTACGCTAATCGTAACTCAAACCCTAACCCTAACCCAAATTTAAACCCTAAACTTTACACTAGCCCTAACACTAACCAAATTCAAACCTAAGCCTAACCCTAACCCAAACCCTAACCCTAATCCTAACTCTAACCCTAACCCTAACCCTAACCCAAACCCGAACCCTAACCATAAACCTAACCCAAACCCTAACCCTAACCCTAAACCTAACCCAAAACCTAACCTTAACCCTAAACCAAACCCTAATCCTAACACTAACACTAACCCTAACCGAAAACCTAAACCCTAACCCTACTCCTGACCCTAGCCCTAACCGTTACCCTTATCCAAAAGCAAACCCTAAAACTAACCCTAATCCAAACCCTAACCCTAACCCTAATCCTAACCGTAACCCTAACCCTAACCCAACACGTAACCCTCACCATAACTCTAACCCAAACCCTAACCCTAACCGTAACCCTAACCCAAATCCTAACCCTAACCCTAACCCTAAACCTAACCCAAAACTTAACCCTAACCCAAACCCTAACCAAACCCAAATCCTAACCCTAACCCTAAAGCTAACCCTAACCATAACCCTAACACTAACCCTAACGCTAAACCTAACCATAACCCTAACCCTAACCCTAAACCTAACCAAACCTAAAACCTAACCCAAACCCTAATCCTAACACTAACCCTAACCAAAAACCTAAACCCTAAAGCTACTCCTAACCCTAACCCTAACACTAACCCTAACCCTAATTCTAACCCTAACCCTAACCCTAACCCAAAACCTAACCCTAACCCTAACCCTAACCCTAATCCCAACCCTAACCCTAACCATAACCCTAATCCAACACCTCACCCTAACCCTAACTCTAACCCAAACCCTAAACTAACCCTAAACCTAACCCTAAATCAAACCCTAACTCTAACACTAACCCAAACCCTAACCCTAACCTTAATCCAAACCATAACCCAAATAATAACCCTAATCCTAACCCTAACACTAACCCTCATCCTTATCCTAACCCTAACCCTAACCCTAACCCTAATTCTAACCCTAACCATAACCC
>CM069532.1:85527187-85542187 GCA_035773235.1 Eospalax fontanierii | reverse complement strand
AAACCTAATTCAAACTCAAACCCTAACCCTAATCCTAACCAGAACCCAAACCCTAACCCTAACCCTAAACCTAACCCAAACGTAACCCAAACCGAAACCCTAACCCTAACCCTAACCCTAACCCTCATCCTTATCCTAACCCTAACCCTAACCCTAACCCTAATTCTAACCCTTACCCTAACCCTAATCCTAACCCTAACCCTAACCCTAACCCAAACCCTAACCCTAAACCTAACCCTATCCCAAACCCTAACCCTAACCCTAACCCTAACCCTAACCCTAACCCTAACCCAAACCCTAACCCTAACCCTAATCCTAACCCTAATGCTAACCCTAAACCTAACCCTAACACTATCCCTAGTCCTAACAATAATCCTAACCCAAACCCTAACCCTACCCCTAACCCGAACCCAAAACCTAACCCTAACCCTAACCCGAACTGAAATACTTATCCTAAACCTAACCCTAACCCTAATGCTAACCCTAAACCTAATTCAAACTCAAACGCTAACCCTAATCATAACGCGAAACAAAACCCTAAACCTAACCCTAAACCTAACCCAAAACATAACCCAAACCGAAACACTAACCCTAACCCTAACCCTACACCCCAACCGTAACCTAACCCTAACCCTAATCCTAACCCTAACCCTAACTCTAATCCTAGTCCTAACCCTAACCCTAACCCTAACCCTAACCCTAACCTTAACCCTTACCCAAACCCAAACTCTAAACCTAACTCTAATCGGAACCGTAACCCTAACCCTAATATCAACCCTAACCCTAACCCAAACCCTAAACCTAACCCTAAACCTAACCCTAAACAAAACACTAAACCTAACCCAAATCCTAACCCTAACCCTAAAGCTAACTCTAACCATAACCCTACCCCTAACCCTAATGCTAAACCTAACCATAACCCTAACCCTAACCCTAAACCTAACCAAACATAAACCCTAACCCAAACCCTAATCCTAACACTAACCCTAACACTAACCCTAACCAAAAACCTAAACCCTAACCCTACTACTAATCCTAACCCTAACCCTAACCCAAACCCAAACCCTAATCTTAATACAAACCCTAACCCTAATCCTAACTCTAACCCTAACCCTAACCCAAACCCTAATCCTAACCCTAACCCTAACCCAAACCCTAACCCTAACCCTAATCCTAACCCTAAACAAAACGCTAAACCTAACCCTAATCCTAACCCTAACCCTAGCCCTAACCCTAACCCTAACCCTAACACAAACCCTAACCGAAACCCAAACCCTAACCCTAACCCTAACGCTAACCCTAAACATAACCCTAACCCTAACCGTAATGCTAAACCTAACCATAACCCTAACCCTAACCCTAAACCTAACCAAACCTAAACCCTAACCCAAACCCTAATCCTAACCATAACCCTAACACTAACCCTAACCGAAAACCTAAACCCTAACCCTACTCCTAACCCTAACCCTAACCCTAACACAAACCCTAACCCTAAACGTAAACTTCACCCAAACCCTACCCCTAACCCTAACCCAAACCCAAACCCTAATCTTAACACAAACCCGGACCCTAATCCTAACCCTAACCGTAACACTAACCCAAACGCTAACCCTAACCCTAACTGTAACCCTAACCCAAACCCTAAACCTAACCCTAACCCTAACCCTAACCCTAACCCTAAACCTAACACAAACCCTAACGCTAACCCTAATCCTAACCCTAATGCTAACCCTAAACCTAACCCTAACACTAACCCTAGTCCTAACCCTAACCCTAAACCAAACCCTAACACTAACCCTAACCCTAACCCTAACCCTAAAGCAAACCCTAAACCTAACCCTAACCCTAACTGAAACACTAATCCTAAACCTAACCCTAAACCTAATGCTAACCCTAAACCTAACTCAAACTCAAACACTAACCCTAATCCTAACCCGAACCCAAGCCCTAACCCTAAGCCTAAACCTAACCCAAAACGTAACCCAAACCGAAACCCTAACCCTAACCCTAACCCTAAACCTCATCCTTATCCTAACCCTAACCCTAAACATAACCCTAATTCTAACCCTTACCCTATCCCTAATCCTAACCCTAACCCTAACCCTAACCCAAACCCTAACCCTAAACCTAACCCTATCCCAAACCCTAACCCTAACCCTAACACTAACCCTAACCCTAACCCGAACCCAAAACCTAACCCTAACCCTAACCCTTACTGAAATACTTTTCCTAATCCTAACCCTAACCCTAATGCTAACCCTAAACCTAATTCAAACTCAAACCCTAACCCTAATCATAACCCGAAACCAAACCCTAAACCTAACCCTAAACCTAACCCAAAACATAACCCAAACTGAAAAACTAACCCTAACCCTAACCCTAAACCCTAACCCTAACCTAACCCTAACCATAACCCAAACCTAACCCCAACCCCTAACCCTAAACATAACCCTAACCCTAACCCTAATCCTAGTCCTAACCCTAATCCAACACCTCACCCAAACCCATATTCCAAATAATAACCCTAATCCTAACCCTAACCGTAACCCTCATTCTTATCCTAACCCTAACCTTAAAACTAACCCTAACGCAAACCCAAACCCTAATCTTAACACAAACCCTAACCCTAATCCTAACTCTAACACTAAACCTAACCCAAACTCTAACCCTAACCCTAACCCTAACCCAAACCCTAACCCAAACCCTAACCCAAACCCTAAACCTAATCCTAATCCTAACCCTAACCCTAGCCTGATCAAAAACCCTAACCTAACCCTACCCCTAACTGAAACACTAATCCTAAACCTAACCCTAACCCTAATGCTAACCCTAAACCTAATTCAAACTCAAACCCTAAACCTATTCCTAACCCGAACCCAAACCCTAACCCTAACCCTAAACCTAACCCAAAACCTAACCCAAACCGAAACCCTAACCCTAAATCTAACCTTAACCTTAAACCCTAACCCTAACACTAACCCTAAACATAACCGATACCTAAACCCAAACATTAACCCTAATCCTAACACTAACCCTAACCCTAATCCTAGTCCTAACCCTAACCCTAACCCTAACCCTAACCCTAACCTTAACCCTTACCCAAACCCAAACTCTAAACCTAACTCTAATCGCAACTGTAACCCTAACCCTAATACCAACCCTAACCCTAACCATAACCCTAATCCAACACCTCACCCTAACCCTAACTCTAACCCAAACCCTAACCTAAAACTAACTCTAAACCAAACCCAAACCATAACCCTAACCCTAATTCTAACCCAAACCCTAACCTAACAGTAAACCTAACCCTAACTCAAAACCTAACTCTAACACTAACCCAAAAACTAACCCTAACGCAAACCTAAACCATAACCCAAATACTAACCCTAATCCTAACCCTAACCCTAAACCTCATCCTTATCCTAACCCTAACCCTAACCCTTACCCTTACCCAAACCCAAACCCTAAAACTAACCCTAATCCGAACCCTAACCATAACCCTAATCCTAACCGTAACCCTAACCCTAACCCAAACCCTAACCCTCACCCTAACTCTAAACCAAACCCGAAACCTAACCCAAACCCTAACCCAAATCCTAACCCTAACTCTAACCCTAACCCTAACCAAAACCCTAACCTAATCCAAACCCTAACCCAAAACCAAACCCTAACCCTAACCCTAAACTTAACCCAAACCCTAACCCTAACCCTAACCCTAAACCTAACCATAACCCTACCCCTAACCATAAACCTAACCCAAAACTAAACCCTAAACTTTACGCTAATCGTAACTAAAAACCCTAACCCTAACCCAAATCCAAACCCTAAACTTTACACTAACCCTAGCCCTAACACTAACTCAAATTCAAACCTAAGCCTAACCCTAACCCTAACCCAAACCATAACCCTAACCCAAACCCTAACCCTAACCCTAACTCTACCCCAAACCCTAACCTTAACCCTAAACCAAACCCTAATCCTAACACTAACACAAACCCTAACCGAAAACCTAAACCCTAACCCTACTCCTAACCCTAACCCTAACCCTTACCCTTACCCAAACACAAACCCTAAAACTAACCCTAATCCAAACCCTAACCCTAACCCTAATCCTAACCGTAACCCTAACCCTAACCCAACCCCTAACCCTCAACATAACTCTAACCAAAACCCGAACCCTAACCCTAACCCTAACCCAAATCCTAAACCTAACCCTAACCCAAACCCTAACCTAATCCTAACCCTAACCCTAATCCTAACCCTAACCCAAACCCGAACCCTAACCATAACCCTAACCCAAACCCTAACCCTAACCCTAACCCTAACCCAAACCCTAAACTTAACCCTAAACCAAACCCTAATTCTAACACTAACACTAACCCTAACCGAAAACCTAAACCCTAACCCTACCCCTAACCCTAACCCTAACCCTTACCCTTACCCAAACGCAAACCCTAAAACTAACCCTAATCCAAACCCTAACACTAACCCTAATCCTAACCGTAACCCTAACCCTAACCCAACCCCTAACCCTCAACATAACTCTAACCCAAACCCGAACCCTAACCCTAACCCTAACCCAAATCCTAACCCTAACCCTAACCATAACCCTAACCCAAATCCTAACCCTAACCCAAACCCTAACCCAAACCCAAATCCTAACCCTAACCCTAAAGCTAACACTAACCATAACCCTAACCCTAACCCTAATGCTAAACCTAAGCATAACCCTAACCCTAACCCTAAACCTGACCAAACCTAAACGCTAACCCAAACCCTAATCCTAACACTAACCCTAACACTAACCCTAACCAAAAACCTAAACCCTAACCCTACTCCTAACCCTAACCCTAACCCTAATCCTAATCCTAACCCTAACCCTAACCCTAACCTAACCCTAACCCAAACCCTAACCCAAACCCAAACCCTAACCCTAACGCTAACCCTAACCATAACCCTAACCCTAACCGTAATGCTAAACCTAACCATAACCCTAACCCTAACCCTAACGCTAAACCTAACCATAACCCTAACCCTAAACCTAAACCTAACCAATCCTAAACCCTAACCCAAACCCTAATCCTAACACTAACCCTAACACTAACCCTAACCAAAAACCTAAACCCTAACCCTACTCCTAACCCTAACCCTAACCCTAACCCAAACCCAAACCCTAATCTTAATACAAACCCTAACACTAATCCTAACTCTAACCCTAACCCTAACCCAAACCCTAATCATAACCCTAACCCTAACCCAAACCCTAACCCTAACCCTAAACCTAACCCTAAACAAAACACTAAACCTAACCCTAATCCTAACCCTAACCCTAGCCCTAACCCTAACCCTAACCCTAATCCAAACCCTAAACGAAACCCAAACCCTAACGCTAACCCTAACCCAAACCATATCCCAAATAATAACCCTAATCCTAACCCTAACCCTCATCCTTATCCTAACCCTAAACCTAACCCTAACCCTAACGCTAATTCTAACCCTAACCCTAACCCTAACCCAAAACCTAACCCTAACCCTAACCCTAACCCTAATCCCAACACTAACCCTAACCATAACCCTAATCCAACACCTCACCCTAACCCTAACTCTAACCCAAACCCTAACCTAACCCTAAACCTAACCCTAACTCAAACCCTAAATCTAACACTAACCCAAACCCTAACCCTAACCTTAATCCAAACCATAACCCAAATAATAACCCTAATCCTAACCCTAACCCTAACCCTCATCCTTATCCTAACCCTAACCCTAACCTTAACCCTAACCCTAACCCTAATTCTAACCCTAACCATAGCCCTAAGCCAACACCTCACCCTAACCCTAACTCTAACACAAACCCTAACCTAAAACTAACTCTAAACCAAACCCAAACCCTAACCCTAACCCAAATTCTAACCCAAACCCTAAACTAACACTAAACCTAACCCTAACTCAAAACCTAACTCTAACACTAACCCAAACCCTAACCCTAACGCAAACCTAAACCATAACTGAAATACTAACCCTAATCCTAACCCTAACCCTAACCCTCATCCTTATCCTAACCCGAACCCTAACCCTTACCCTTACCCAAACCCAAACCCTAAAACTAACCGTAATTCGAACCCTAACCATAACCCTAATCCTAACCGTAACCCTAACCCTAACCCAAACCCTGACCCTCACCCTAACTCTAACCTAAACCCGAAACCTACCCCTAAACCTAACCCAAATCCTAACCCTAACCCTAACCCTAACCCTAACCAAAACCCTAACCCAAAACCAAACCCTACCCTAACCCTAAACTTAACCCAAACCCTAACCCTAAACCTGACCATAACCCTAACCCTAACCATAAACCTAACCCAAAACTAAACCCTAAACTTTACGCTAAGCGTAACACAAACCCTAACTCTAAACCAAATCCAAACCCTAAACTTTACACTAACCCTAGCCCTAACACTAACCCAAATTCAAACCTAAGCCTAACCCTAACCCAAACCCTAATCCTAATCCTAACCCTAACCCTAACCCTAACCCTAACCCAAACCCGAACCCTAACCATAAGCCTAACCCAAATCCTAACCCTAACCCTAACCCTAACCCAAACCCTAACCTTAACCCTAAACCAAACTCTTAAACTAACACTAACACTAACCCTAACCGAAAACCTAAACCCTAACCCTACTCCTAACCCTAACCCTAACCCTTACCCTTACCCAAACGCAAACCCTAAAACTAACCCTAATCCAAACCCTAACCCTAACCCTAATCTTAACCGTAACCCTAACCCTAACCCAACCCCTAACCCTCACCGTAACTCTAACCCAAACCCGAACCCTAACCCTAACCCTAACCCAAATCCTAACCCTAACCCTAACCCTAACCCAAACCCTAACCCTAACCCAAACCCTAACCCAAAAACAAATCCTAACCCTAACCCTAAAGCTAACTCTAACCATAACCCTAACCCTAACCCTAACGCTAAACCTAACCATAACCCTAACCCTAACCCTAAACCTAACCAAACCTAAACCCTAACCCAAACCCTAATCCTAACACTGACCCTAACACTAACCCTAACCAAAAACCTAAACCCTAACACTACTCCTAACCCTAACCCTAAACCTAACCCAAACCCAAACCCTAACCCTAACCCTAACCCAAACCCTAACCCTAACCCTAAACCTAACCCTAAACAAAACACTAAACCTAACCCTAATCCTAACCCTAACCCTAGCCCTAACCCTAACCCTAACCCTAACCCAAACCCTAACCGAAACCCAAACCCTAACCCTAACCCTCACGCTAACCCTAAACATAACCCTAACCCTAACCGTAATGCTAAACCTAACCATAACCCTAACCCTAACCCTAAACCTAACCAAACCTAAACCCTAACCCAAACCTTAATCCTAACCATAACCCTAACACTAACCCTAACCGAAAACCTAAACCCTAACCCTACTCCTAACCCTAACCCTAAACCTAACACAAACCCTAACCCTAAACGTAAACTTAATGCAAACCCTAACACTAACCCTAACCCAAACCCAAACCCTAATCTTAACACAAACCCCAACCCTAATCCTAAATCTAACCGTAACACTAACCAAAATGCTAACCCTAACCCTAACCGTAACCCTAACCCAAACCCTAAACCTAACCCTAACCCTAACCCTAACCCTAACCCTAACCCTAACCCTAAACCTAACCCAAACCCTAACCCTAACCCTAATCCTAACCCTAATGCTAACCCTAAACCTAACCCTAACACTAACCCTAGTCCTAACCCTAACCCTAATCCAAACCCTAACACGAACCCTAACCCTAACCCTAACCCTAAATCAAACCCTAAACCTAACCCTAACCCTAACTGAAACACTAATCCTAAACCTAACCCTAACCCTAATGCTAACCCTAAACCTAATTCAAACTCAAACCATAACCCTAATCCTAACCAGAACCCAAACCCTAACCCTAACCCTAAACCTAACCCAAACGTAACCCAAACCGAAACCCTAACCCTAACCCTAACCCTAACCCTCATCCTTATCCTAACCCTAACCCTAACCCTAACCCTAACCCTAATTCTAACCCTTACCCTAACCCTAATCCTAACCCTAACCCTAACCCTAACCCAAACCCTAACCCTAAACCTAACCCTATCCCAAAACCTAACCCTAACCCTAACCCTAACCCTAACCCTAACCCTAACCCAAACCCTAACCCTAACCCTAATCCTAACCCTAATGCCAACCCTAAACCTAACCCTAACACTATCCCTAGTCCTAACAATAATCCTAACACAAACCCTAACCCTAACCCTAACCCGAACCCAAAACCTAACCCTAACCCTAACCCTAACTGAAATACTTATCCTAAACCTAACCCTAACCCTAATGCTAACCCTAAACCTAATTCAAACACAAACACTAACCCTAATCATAACGCGAAACAAAACCCTGGACCTAACCCTAATCCTAACCCAAAACATGATCCAAACCGAAGCCCGAATCCTAATCCTGACCCTAACACGGAACCGTATCCTAACTCTAACCCTGATTCTAACCCAAACCCTAACCCTGATCCTAGTCCTAACCCTAACCCTAACCCTAACCCTAACCCTAACCTTAACCCTTACCCAAACCCAAACTCTAAACCTAACTCTAATCGGAACCGTAACCCTAACCCTAATCTCAACCCTAACCCTAACCCAAACCCTAAACCTAACCCTAAACCTAACCCTAAACAAAACACTAAACCTAACCCAAATCCTAACCCTAACCCTAAAGCTAACTCTAACCATAACCCTAACCCTAACCCTAATGCTAAACCTAACCATAACCCTAACCCTAACCCTAAACCTAACCAAACATAAACCCTAACCCAAACCCTAATCCTAACACTAACCCTAACACTAACCCTAACCAAAAACCTAAACCCTAACCCTACTCCTAACCCTAACCCTAACCCTAACCCAAACCCAAACCCTAATCTTAATACAAACCCTAACCCTAATCCTAACTCTAACCCTAACCCTAACCCAAACCCTAATCCTAACCCTAACCCTAACCCAAACCCTAACCCTAACCCTAAACCTAACCCTAAACAAAACGCTAAACCTAACCCTAATCCTAACCCTAACCCTAGCCCTAACCCTAACCCTAACCCTAACACAAACCCTAACCGAAACCCAAACCCTAACCCTAACCCTAACGCTAACCCTAAACATAACCCTAACCCTAACCGTAATGCTAAACCTAACCATAACCCTAACCCTAACCCTAAACCTAACCAAACCTAAACCCTAACCCAAACCCTAATCCTAACCATAACCCTAACACTAACCCTAACCGAAAACCTAAACCCTAACCCTACTCCTAACCCTAACCCTAACCCTAACACAAACCCTAACCCTAAACGTAAACTTCACCCAAACCCTAAACCTAACCCTAACCCAAACCCAAACCCTAATCTTAACACAAACCCGAACCCTAATCCTAACCCTAACCGTAACCCTAACCCAAACGCTAACCCTAACCCTAACTGTAACCCTAACCCAAACCCTAAACCTAACCCTAACCCTAACCCTAACCCTAACCCTAAACCTAACCCAAACCCTAACGCTAACCCTAATCCTAACCCTAATGCTAACCCTAAACCTAACCCTAACACTAACCCTAGTCCTAACCCTAACCCTAAACCAAACCCTAACACTAACCCTAACCCTAACCCTAACCCTAAAGCAAACCCTAAACCTAACCCTAACCCTAACTGAAACACTAATCCTAAACCTAACCCTAAACCTAATGCTAACCCTAAACCTAACTCAAACTCAAACACTAACCCTAATCCTAACCCGAACCCAAGCCCTAACCCTAAGCCTAAACCTAACCCAAAACGTAACCCAAACCGAAACCCTAACCCTAACCCTAACCCTAAACCTCATCCTTATCCTAACCCTAACCCTAAACCTAACCCTAATTCTAACCCTTACCCTATCCCTAATCCTAACCCTAACCCTAACCCTAACCCAAACCCTAACCCTAAACCTAACCCTATCCCAAACCCTAACCCTAACCCTAACCCTAACACTAACCCTAACCCTAACCCGAACCCAAACCCTAACCCTAACCCTAACCCTAACTGAAATACTTATCCTAAAACTAACCCTAACCCTAATGCTAACGCTAAACCTAATTCAAACTCAAACCCTAACCCTAATCATAACCCGAAACCAAACCCTAAACCTAACCCTAAACCTAACCCAAAACACAACCCAAACTGAAAAACTAACCCTAACCCTTACCCTAAACCCTAACCCTAACCTAACCCTAACCATAACCCAAACCTAACCCCAAACCCTAACCCTAAACATAACCCTAACCCTAACCCTAATCCTAGTCCTAACCCTAATCCAACACCTCACCCAAACCCATATTCCAAATAATAACCCTAATCCTAACCCTAACCGTAACCCTCATTCTTATCCTAACCCTAACCTTAACCCTAACCCTAACGCAAACCCAAACCCTAATCTTAACACAAACCCTAACCCTAATCCTAACTCTAACACTAAACCTAACCCAAACTCTAACCCTAACCCTAACCCTAACCCAAACCCTAAGCCAAACCCTAACCCTAACCCTAAACCTAATCCTAATCCTAACCCTAACCCTAGCCTGATCAAAAACCCTAACCTAACCCTACCCCTAACTGAAACACTAATCCTAAACCTAACCCTAACCCTAATGCTAACCCTAAACCTAATTCAAACTCAAACCCTAAACCTATTCCTAACCCGAACCCAAACCCTAACCCTAACCCTAAACCTAACCCAAAACCTAACCCAAACCGAAACCCTAACCCTAAATCTAACCTTAACCTTAAACCCTAACCCTAACACTAACCCTAAACATAACCGATACCTAAACCCAAACATTAACCCTAATCCTAACACTAACCCTAACCCTAATCCTAGTCCTAACCCTAACACTAACCCTAACCCTAACCCTAACCTTAACCCTTACCCAAACCCAAACTCTAAAGCTAACTCTAATCGCACCTGTAACCCTAACCCTAATACCAACCCTAACCCTAACCATAACCCTAATCCAACACCTCACCCTAACCCTAACTCTAACCCAAACCCTAACCTAAAACTAACTCTAAACCAAACCCAAACCATAACCCTAACCCTAATTCTAAGCCAAACCCTAACCTAACAGTAAACCTAACCCTAACTCAAAACCTAACTCTAACACTAACCCAAAACCTAACCCTAACGCAAACCTAAACCATAACCCAAATACTAACCCTAATCCTAACCCTAACCCTAAACCTCATCCTTATCCTAACCCTAACCCTAACCCTTACCCTTACCCAAACCCAAACCCTAAAACTAACCCTAATCCGAACCCTAACCATAACCCTAATCCTAACCGTAACCCTAACCCTAACCCAAACCCTAACCCTCACCCTAACTCTAAACCAAACCCGAAACCTAACCCAAACCCTAACCCAAATCCTAACCCTAACCCTAACCCTAACCCTAACCAAAACCCTAACCTAATCCAAACCCTAACCCAAAACCAAACCCTAACCCTAACCCTAAACTTAACCCAAACCCTAACCCTAACCCTAACCCTAAACCTAACCATAACCCTACCCCTAACCATAAACCTAACCCAAAACTAAACCCTAAACTTTACGCTAATCGTAACTAAAAACCCTAACCCTAACCCAAATCCAAACCCTAAACTTTACACTAACCCTAGCCCTAACACTAACTCAAATTCAAACCTAAGCCTAACCCTAACCCTAACCCAAACCATAACCCTAACCCAAACCCTAACCCTAACCCTAACTCTAACCCAAACCCTAACCTTAACCCTAAACCAAACCCTAATCCTAACACTAACACAAACCCTAACCGAAAACCTAAACCCTAACCCTACTCCTAACCCTAAACCTAACCCTTACCCTTACCCAAACACAAACCCTAAAACTAACCCTAATCCAAACCCTAACCCTAACCCTAATCCTAACCGTAACCCTAACCCTAACCCAACCCCTAACCCTCAACATAACTCTAACCAAAACCCGAACCCTAACCCTAACCCTAACCCAAATCCTAAACCTAACCCTAACCCAAACCCTAACCTAATCCTAACCCTAACCCTAATCCTAACCCTAACCCAAACACGAACCCTAACCATAACCCTAACCCAAACCCTAACCCTAACCCTAACCCTAACCCAAACCCTAAACTTAACCCTAAACCAAACCCTAATTCTAACACTAACACTAACCCTAACCGAAAACCTAAACCCTAACCCTACCCCTAACCCTAACCCTAACCCTTACCCTTACCCAAACGCCAACCCTAAAACTAACCCTAATCCAAACCCTAACACTAACCCTAATCCTAACCGTAACCCTAACCCTAACCCAACCCCTAACCCTCAACATAACTCTAACCCAAACCCGAACCCTAACCCTAACCCTAACCCAAATCCTAACCCTAACCCTAACCATAACCCTAACCCAAATCCTAACCCTAACCCAAACCCTAACCCAAACCCAAATCCTAACCCTAACCCTAAAGCTAACACTAACCATAACCCTAACCCTAACCCTAATGCTAAACCTAACCATAACCCTAACCCTAACCCTAAACCTAACCAAACCTAAACCCTAACCCAAACCCTAATCCTAACACTAACCCTAACACTAACCCTAACCAAAAACCTAAACCCTAACCCTACTCCTAACCCTAACCCTAACCCTAATCCTAATCCTAACCCTAACCCTAACCCTAACCTAACCCTAACCCAAACCCTAACCCAAACCCAAACCCTAACCCTAACGCTAACCCTAACCATAACCCTAACCCTAACCGTAATGCTAAACCTAACCATAACCCTAACCCTAACCCTAAACATAACCAAACCTAAACCCTAACCGAAACCCTAATCCTAACCCTAACCATAAAACTAACCCTACCCGAAAACCTAAACCCTTACCCTACTCCTAACCCTAACCCTAACCCTAACACAAACCCGAACCCTAAACGTAAACTTAACCCAAACCCTAACCCTAACCCTAACCCAAACCCAAACCCTAATCTGAACACAAACCCTAACCCTAATCCTATCCCTAACCGTAACCCTAACCCAAACGCTAACCCTAACCCTAACCGTAACCCTAATCCAAACCCTAAACCTAACCCTAACCCTAACCCTAACCCTAAACCTAACCCAAAACCTAACCCTAACCCTAATCCTAACCCTAATGCTAACCCTAAACCTAACCCTAACACTAACCCTAGTCCTAACCCTAACCCTAACCCAAACCCTAACACTAACCCTAACCCTAAATCAAACCCTAAACCGAACCCTAACCCTAACCTTAACCCTAACCCTAACCCTAACTGAAACACTAATCCTAAACCTAACCCTAACCCTAATGCTAACACTAAACCTAATTCAAACTCAAACCCTAACCCTAATCCTAACCTGAACCCAAACCCTAACCCTAACCCTAAACCTAACCCCAAACGGAACCCAAACCAAAACCCCAACCCTAACCCTCACACTAACCCTCAACCTTATCCTAACCCTAACCCTAACCCTAACCCTAACCCTAATTCTAACCCTAACCCTAACCCTAATCCTAACCCTAACCCTAACCCTAACCCAAACCCTATCCCTAACCCTAACCCTATCCCAAACCCTAACCCTAATCCTAACCCTAACCCTAACCCTAACCCTAAACCTAACCCAAAACGTAACAAAACCGAAACCCTAACCCTAACCCTAACCCTAACCCTCATCCTTATCCTAACCCTAAACCTAACCCTAACCCTATTTCTAACCCTACCCTAACCCTAATCCTAACCCTAACCCTAACCTAACCCAAACCCTAACCCTAACCCTAACCAAATCCCAAACCTTAACCCTAACCTAACCCTAACCCTAACCCTAACCCTAACCCAAAACCTAACCCTAACCCTAATCCTAACCCTAATCCTAACCCAAACCCTAACCCTAACCCTAACCCTAACCCTAACCCTAACCCAAACCCTAACCTAATCCTAACCCTAACCCTAATCCTAACCCTAACCCAAACCCGAACCCTAACCATAACCCTAACCCAAACCCTAACCCTAACCCTAACCCTAACCCAAACCCTAAACTTAACCCTAAACCAAACCCTAATCCTAACACTAACACTAACCCTAACCGAAAACCTAAACCCTAACCCTACCCCTAACCCTAACCCTAACCCTTACCCTTACCCAAACGCAAACCCTAAAACTAACCCTAATCCAAACCCTAACACTAACCCTAATCCTAACCGTAACCCTAACCCTAACCCAACCCCTAACCCTCAACATAACTCTAACCCAAACCCGAACCCTAACCCTAACCCTAACCCAAATCCTAACCCTAACCCTAACCATAACCCTAACCCAAATCCTAACCCTAACCCAAACCCTAACCCAAACCCAAATCCTAACCCTAACCCTAAAGCTAACACTAACCATAACCCTAACCCTAACCCTAATGCTAAACCTAACCATAACCCTAACCCTAACCCTAAACCTAACCAAACCTAAACCCTAACCCAAACCCTAATCCTAACACTAACCCTAACACTAACCCTAACCAAAAACCTAAACCCTAACCCTACTCCTAACCCTAACCCTAACCCTAATCCTAATCCTAACCCTAACCCTAACCCTAACCTAACCCTAACCCAAACCCTAACCCAATCCCAAACCCTAACCCTAACGCTAACCCTAACCATAACCCTAACCCTAACCGTAATGCTAAACCTAACCATAACCCTAACCCTAACCCTAAACATAACCAAACCTAAACCCTAACCGAAACCCTAATCCTAACCCTAACCATAAAACTAACCCTACCCGAAAACCTAAACCCTTACCCTACTCCTAACCCTAACCCTAACCCTAACACAAACCAGAACCCTAAA
>CM069532.1:85517187-85524687 GCA_035773235.1 Eospalax fontanierii | reverse complement strand
TAACTCTAACCCTAACCCAAACCATATCCCAAATAATAACCCTAATCCTAACCCTAACCCTCATTATTATCCTAACCATAACCCTAAACCTAAAACTAACCCTAATTCTATCACTATCCCTAATCCTAACCCAAAACCTAACCCTAACCCAAACCCTAACCCTAATCCCAACCCTAACCCTAACCATAGCCCTAATCCAACACCTCACCCTAACCCTAACTCTAACCCAAACCCTAACCTAAAACTAACTCTAAACCAAACATAAAACCCTAACCCTAACCCTAATTCTAACCTAAACCCTAACCTAACAGTAAACCTAACCCTAATTCAAAACCTAACTCTAACACTAACCCAAACGCTAACCCTAACACATAACTAAACCATAATCCAAATACTAACCCTAATCCTAACCCTAACCCTAACCCTCATCCTTATCCTAACCCGAATCCTAACCCTTACCCTTACCCAAACCCAAACCCTAAAACTAACCCTAATCCGAACCCTAACCATAACCCTAATCCTAACCATAACCCTAACCCTAACCCAAACCCTAACCCTCACCCTAACTCTAACCCAAACCCGAAACCTAACCCTAACCCTAACCCAAATCCTAACCCCAACCCTAACCCTAACCCTAACCAAAACCCTAACCCTAATCCAAACCCTTACCCAAAACCAAACCCTAACACTAACCCTAAACTTAACCCAAACCCTAACACTAACCCTAAGCCTAAACCTAACCATTACCCTAACGCTAACCATAAACCTAACCCAAAACTAAACCCTAAATTTTACGCTAATTGTAACTCAAACCCTAACCCTAACCCAAATCCAAACCCTAAATTTACACTAACCCTATCCCTAACACTAACCCAAATTCAAACCTAAGCCTAACCCTAACCCAAACCCTAAACCTAATCCTAACCCTAACCCTAACACTAACCCTAACCAAAAACCTAAACCCTAACCCTACTCCTAACCCTAAACCTAACCCTAACCCAAACCCAAACCCTAATCTTAATACAAACCCTAAACCTAATCCTAACTCTAACCCTAACCCTAACCCAAACCCTAATCCTAACCCTAACCCTAACCCAAACCCTAACCCTAACCCTAACCAAAACCCTAAACCTAACCCTAATCCGAACCCTAACCCTAACCCTAACCCTAACACTAACCCTAACCCTAACCCTAACCCAAACCCTAACACAAAACCAAACCCTAACCCTAACCCTAACGTTAACCCTAACCATAACCCTAACCCTAACCGTAATGCTAAACCTAACCATAACCCTAACCCTAACCCTAAACCTAACCAAACCTAAACCCTAACCGAAACCCTAATCCTAACCCTAACCCTAAAACTAACCCTAACCGAAAACCTAAACCCTAACCGTACTCCTAACCCTAACACTAAACCTAACACAAACCCTAACCCTAAACGTAAACTTAACCCAAACCCTAACCCTAACCCTAACCGAAAACCAAACCCTAATCTGAACACAAACCCTAACCCTAATCCTAACCCTAACCGTAAACCTAACCCAAACGCTAACCCTAACCCTAACCATAACCCTAACCCAAACCCTAAACCTAACCCTAACCCTAACCCTAAACCTAACCCAAACCCTAACCCTAACCCTAATCCTAACCCTAATGCTAACCCTTAACCTAACCCTAACACTAACCCTAGTCCTAACCCTAACCCTAACCCAAACCCTAACACTAACCCTAACCCTAAACCTAAACCTAAATCAAACCCTAAATCTAACCCTAACCCTAACCTTAACCCTAAACATAACCCTAACTGAAACACTAATCCTAAACCTAACCCTAACACTAATGCTAACCCTAAATCTAATTCAAACTCAAACCCTAACCCTAATCCTAACGCGAACCCAAACCGTAACCCAAACCCTAGCCCTAACCCTAATCCTAACCCTAATGCTAACCCTAAACCTAACCCTAACACTAACCCTAGTCCTAAACCTAATCCTAACCCAAACCCTAACCCTAACCCTAACCCGAAACCAAACCCTAACCCTAACCCTAACCCTAACTGAAATACTTATCCTAAACCTAACCCTAACCCTAATGCTAACCCTAAACCTAATTCAAACTCAAACCCTAACCCTAATCATAACCCGAAACCAAACCCTAACCCTAACACTAAACCTAAACCAAAACATAACCCAAACCGAAACCCTAAACCTAACCCTAACCCTAACCCTAAACCCTAACCCTAACCTAACAATAACCATAACCCAAACCTATCCCCAAACCCTAACCCTAATCCTAACCCAAACCCTAACCCTAATCCTAGTCCTAACCCTAAACCTAACCCGAACCCTAACCCTAACCTTAACCCTTACCCAAACCCAAACTCTAAACCTAACTCTAATCAGAACGCTAACCCTAACCCTAATCCTAACCCTAACCCTAACTATAACCCTAATCCAACACCTCACCCTAACCATAACTCTAACCCAAACCCTAACCTAACCCTAACTCTAAACCAAACCCAAACCCTAACCCTAACCCTAACTCTAACCCAAACCCTAACATAACCCTAAACCTAACCCTAACTCAAACCCTAACTCTAACACTAACCCAATCCCTAACCCTAACACTAACCCAAACCATAACCCAAATAATAACCCTAATCCTAACCCTAACCCTAACCCTCATCCTTATCCTAACCCTAACACTAACCCTAACCCTATCCCAAACCCAAACCCTAATCTTAACACAAACCCTAACCCTAATCCTAACTCTAACACTAACCCTAACCCAAACCGTAACCCTAACCCTAACCCTAACCCAAACCCTAACCCTAACCCTAACCCAAACCCTAAACCTAACCCTAATCCTAACCCTAATGCTAACCCTAAACCTAACCCTAACACTAACCCTAGTCCTAACCCTAACCCTAACCCAAACCCTAACACTAACCCTAACCCAAACCCTAATCCTAACCTGATCCCAAACCCTAACCTTAACCCTATCCCTAACTGAAACACTAATCCTAAACCTAACCCTAACCCTAATGCTAACCCTAAACCTAATTCAAACTCAAACCCTAACACTATTCCTAACCCGAAACCAAACCCTAACCCTAACCCTAAACCTAAACCAAAACATAACCCAAACCGAAACCCTAACCCTAAATCTAAACTTAACCCTAAACCCTAACCCTAACACTAACCCTAAACATAACCCAAACCTAAACCCAAACACTAACCCTAATCCTAACCGTAACCCTAACCCTAATCCTAGTCCTAACCCTAACCTTAACCCTAACCCTAACCCTAACCCTAACCTTAACCCTTACCCAAACCCAAACTCTAAACCTAACTCTAATCGGAACCCTAACCCTAACCCTAATCCCAACCCTAACCCTATCCATAACCCTAATCCAACACCTCACAATAACCCTAACTCTAACCCAAACCCTAACCTAAAACTAATTCTAAACCAAACCCAAACCCTAACCCTAACCCTAATTCTAACCCAAACCCTAACCTAACAGTAAACCTAACCCTAACTCAAACCCTAACTCTAACACTAACCCAAACCCTAACGCTGACCCTAACCCAAACCATATCCCAAATAATAACCCTAATCCTAACCCTAACTCTCATCCTTATCCTAACCCTAACCCTAACCCTAACCCTAACCCTAAACCTAATTCTAACCCTAACCCTAACCCTAAACCAAACCCTAACCCTAACCCTAACCCTAACCCTAATCCCAACACTAACGCTAACCATAACCCTAATCCAACACCTCACCCTAACCCTACCTCTAACCCAAACCCTAACCTAACCCTAAACCTAACCCTAACTCAAACCCTAAATCTAACACTAACCCAAACCCTAACCCTAACCTTCATCCAAACCATAACCCACATCCTAACCCTAATTCTAACCCTAAACCTAACCCTCATCCTTATCCTAACCCTAACCCTAACCCTAACCCTAACCCTAACCCTAACCCTAACCCTAACCCTAATTCTAACCCTAACCATAGCCCTAATCCAACAGCTCACCCTAACCCTAACTATAACACAAACGCTAACCTAAAACTAACTCTAAACCAAACCCAAACCCTAACCCTAACCCTAATTCTAACCCAAACCCTAACCTAACAGTAAACCTAACCCTAACTCAAAACCTAACTCTAACCCTAACCCTAACCCTAACCCTAACCCTAACCCTAACCCTAACACTAACCCTAACCCAAATCCGAAACCTAACCCTAACCCTAACCCAAATCCTAACCCTAACCCTAACCCTAACCCTAACCAAAACCCTAACGCTAATCCAAACCCTAACCCAAAACCTAACCCTACCCTAACCCTAAACTTAACCCAAACCCTAACCCTAACCCTAACCCTAAACCTGACCATAACCCTAACCCTAAACATAAACCTAACCCAAAACTAAACCCTAAACTTTACGCTAATCGTAACTCAAACCCTAACCCTAAACCAAATCCAAACCCTAAACTTTACACTAACCCTAGCCCTAACACTAACCCAAATTCAAACCTAAGCCTAACCCTAACCCAAACCCTAACCCTAATCCTAACCCTAACCCTAACCCTAACCCTAACCCAAACCCGAACCCTAACCATAACCCTAACCCAAACCCTAACCCTAACCCTAACCCAAACCCTAACTTTAACCCTAAACCAAACTCTAAAACTAACACTAACACTAACCCTAACCGAAAACCTAAACCCTAACCCTACTCCTAACCCTAACCCTAACCCTTACCCTTACCCAAACGCAAACCCTAAAACTAACCCTAATCCAAACCCTAACCCTAACCGTAATCCTAACCGTAACCCTAACCCTAACCCAACCCCTAAGCCTCACCATAACTCTAACCCAAACCCGAACCCTAACCCTAACCCTAACCCAAATCCTAACAATAACCCTAACCCTAACCCAAACCCTAACCCTAACCCAAACCCTAACCCAAATCCTAACCCTAACCCTAAAGCTAACTCTAAACATAACCCTAACCCTAACCCTAACGCTAAACCTAACCATAACCCTAACCCTAACCCTAAACCTAACCAAACCTAAACCCTAACCCAAACCCTAATCCTAACACTAACCCTTACACTAACCCTAACCAAAAACCTAAACCCTAACCCTACTCCTAACCCTAACCCTAACCCTAACCCAAACCCAAACCCTAATCTTAATACAAACCCTAACCCTAATCCTAACTCTAAACCTAACCCTAACCCAAACCCTAATCCTAACCCTAAATCTAACCCAAACCCTAACCCTAAACCTAACCCTAAACAAAACAGTAAACCTAACCCTAATCCTAACCCTAACCCTAGCCCTAACACTAACCCTAACCCTAACCCAAACCCTAACCGAAACCCAAACCCTAACCCTAACCCTAACCCTAACCCTAAACATAACCCCAACCCTAACCGCAATGCTAAACCTAACCATAACCCTATCACTAACCCTAAACCTAACCAAACCTAAACCATAAACCAAACCCTAATCCTAACCATAACCCTAACACTAACCTAACCGAAAACCTAAACCCTAACCCTACTCCTAACCCTAAACCTAACCCTAACACAAACTCTAACCCTAAACGTAAACTTCACCCAAACCCTAACCCTAACCCTAACCCAAACCCAAACCCTAATCTTAACACAAACCCCAACCCTAATCCTAACCCTAACCGTAACCCTAACCCAAACGCTAACCCTAACCCTAACCGTAACCCTAACCCAAACCCTAAACCTAACCCTAACCCTAACCCTCATCCTTATCCTAACCCTAACCCTAAACCTAAACCTAACCCAAACCCTAACCCTAACCCTAATCCTAACCCTAATGCTAACCCTAAACCTAACCCTAACACTAACCCTAGTCCTAACCCTAACCCTAACCCAAACCCTAACACTAACCCTAACCCTAACCCTAACCCTAAATCAAACCCTAATCCTAACCCTAACCCTAACTGAAACACTAATCCTAAACCTAACCCTAACCCTAATGCTAACCCTAAACCTAATTTAAACTCAAACCCTAACCCTAATCCTAACCCAAACCTTAACCCTAAACCTAACCCTAACCCTAACCCTGACCCTAACCCTAACCCTAAACCTAACCCAAAACGTAACCCAATCCGAAACCCTAACCCTAACCCTAACCCTAACCCTCATCCTTATCCTAACCCTAACCCTAACCCTAACCCTAATTCTAACCCTTACCCTAACCATAATCCTAACCCTAACCGTAACCCTAACCCTAACCCAAACCCTAACCCTAACCCTAATCCTAACCCTAATGCTAACCCTAAACCTAACCC
This sequence comes from Eospalax fontanierii, assembly GCA_035773235.1. Taxonomy (NCBI): domain Eukaryota; kingdom Metazoa; phylum Chordata; class Mammalia; order Rodentia; family Spalacidae; genus Eospalax; species Eospalax fontanierii. The sequence goes on along the minus strand of CM069532.1, from coordinate 85,518,337 downwards.
TAACACTATCCCTAGTCCTAACCCTAATCCTAACCCAAACCCTAACCCTAACCCTAACCCGAACCCAAACCCTAACCCTAACCCTAACCCTAACTGAAATACTTATCCTAAACCTAACCCTAACCCTAATGCTAACCCTAAACCTAATTCAAACTCAAACCCTAACCCTAATCATAACCCGAAACCGAAACCTAAACCTAACCCTAAACCTAACCCAAAACATAACCCAAACCGAAACACTAACCCTAACCCTAACCCTAAACCCTAACCCTAACCTAACCCTAACCATAACCCAAACCTAACCCCAAACCCTAACCCTAATCCTAACCCTAACCCTAACCCTAACCCTAGTCTAACCCTAAACCTAACCCTAACCTTAACCCTTAACCAAACCCAAACTCTAAACCTAACTCTAATCAGAACCCTAACCCTAACCCTAATGCTAATCCTAACCCTAACTATAACCCTAATCCAACACCTCACCCGAACCCTAACTCTAACCCAAACCCTAACCTAACCCTAATTCTAAACCAAACCCAAACCCTAACCCTAACCCTAACTCTAACCCAAAACCTAACATAACGCTAAACCTAACCCTAACTCAAACCCTAACTCTAACACTAACACAAACCCTAACCCTAACACTAACGCAAACCATAACCCAAATAATAACCCTAATCCTAACCCTAACCCAAACCTAAACCCTAATCTTAACACAAACCCTAACCCTAATCCTAACTCTAACACTAACACTAACCCAAACGCTAACCGTAACCCTAACCCTAACTCTAACCCAAACCCTAACCCAAACCCTAACCCTAACCTGATCCCAAACCCTAACCCTAACCCTACCCCTAACTGAAACACTAATCCTAAACCTAACCCTAACCCTAATGCGAACCCTAAACCTAATTCAAACTCAAACCCTAATCCTATTCCTAACCCGAACCCAAACCCTAACCCTAACCCTAAACCTAACCCAAAATATAACCCAAACCGAAACCCTAACCCTAAATCTAACCTTAACCCTAAACCCTAACCCTAACACTAACCCTAAACATAACCCAAACCTAAACCCAAATATTAACCCTAATCCTAACCCTAACTCTAACCCTAATCCTAGTCCTAACCCTAACCCTAACCCTAACCC
>CM069532.1:85509687-85512187 GCA_035773235.1 Eospalax fontanierii | reverse complement strand
TAACCCTAACCCTAACCCTAACCCTAACCCTAACCCTAACCCTAACACTAACCCTAACCCAAATCCGAAACCTAACCCTAACCCTAACCCAAATCCTAACCCTAACCCTAACCCTAACCCTAACCAAAACCCTAACGCTAATCCAAACCCTAACCCAAAACCTAACCCTACCCTAACCCTAAACTTAACCCAAACCCTAACCCTAACCCTAACCCTAAACCTGACCATAACCCTAACCCTAACCATAAACCTAACCCAAAACTAAACCCTAAACTTTACGCTAATCGTAACTCAAACCCTAACCCTAAACCAAATCCAAACCCTAAACTTTACACTAACCCTAGCCCTAACACTAACCCAAATTCAAACCTAAGCCTAACCCTAACCCAAACCCTAACCCTAATCCTAACCCTAACCCTAACCCTAACCCTAACCCAAACCCGAACCCTAACCATAACCCTAACCCAAACCCTAACCCTAACCCTAACCCAAACCCTAACTTTAACCCTAAACCAAACTCTAAAACTAACACTAACACTAACCCTAACCGAAAACCTAAACCCTAACCCTACTCCTAACCCTAACCCTAACCCTTACCCTTACCCAAACGCAAACCCTAAAACTAACCCTAATCCAAACCCTAACCCTAACCGTAATCCTAACCGTAACCCTAACCCTAACCCAACCCCTAAGCCTCACCATAACTCTAACCCAAACCCGAACCCTAACCCTAACCCTAACCCAAATCCTAACAATAACCCTAACCCTAACCCAAACCCTAACCCTAACCCAAACCCTAACCCAAATCCTAACCCTAACCCTAAAGCTAACTCTAAACATAACCCTAACCCTAACCCTAACGCTAAACCTAACCATAACCCTAACCCTAACCCTAAACCTAACCAAACCTAAACCCTAACCCAAACCCTAATCCTAACACTAACCCTTACACTAACCCTAACCAAAAACCTAAACCCTAACCCTACTCCTAACCCTAACCCTAACCCTAACCCAAACCCAAACCCTAATCTTAATACAAACCCTAACCCTAATCCTAACTCTAAACCTAACCCTAACCCAAACCCTAATCCTAACCCTAAACCTAACCCAAACCCTAACCCTAAACCTAACCCTAAACAAAACAGTAAACCTAACCCTAATCCTAACCCTAACCCTAGCCCTAACACTAACCCTAACCCTAACCCAAACCCTAACCGAAACCCAAACCCTAACCCTAACCCTAACGCTAACCCTAAACATAACCCTAACCCTAACCGTAATGCTAAACCTAACCATAACCCTAACCCTAACCCTAAACCTAACCAAACCTAAACCATAAACCAAACCCTAATCCTAACCATAACCCTAACACTAACCCTAACCGAAAACCTAAACCCTAACCCTACTCCTAACCCTAACCCTAACCCTAACACAAACTCTAACCCTAAACGTAAACTTTACCCAAACCCTAACCCTAACCCTAACCCAAACCCAAACCCTAATCTTAACACAAACCCCAACCCTAATCCTAACCCTAACCGTAACCCTAACCCAAACGCTAACCCTAACCCTAACCGTAACCCTAACCCAAACCCTAAACCTAACCCTAACCCTAACCCTCATCCTTATCCTAACCCTAACCCTAAACCTAAACCTAACCCAAACCCTAACACTAACCCTAATCCTAACCCTAATGCTAACCCTAAACCTAACCCTAACACTAACCCTAGTCCTAACCCTAACCCTAACCCAAACCCTAACACTAACCCTAACCCTAACCCTAACCCTAAATCAAACCCTAAACCTAACCCTAACCCTAACTGAAACACTAATCCTAAACCTAACCCTAACCCTAATGCTAACCCTAAACCTAATTAAAACTCAAACCCTAACCCTAATCCTAACCCGAACCTAAACCCTAACCCTAACCCTAACCCTAACCCTAACCCTAACCCTAACCCTAAACCTAACCCAAAACGTAACCCAATCCGAAACCCTAACCCTAACCCTAACCCTAACCCTCATCCTTATCCTAACCCTAACCCTAACCCTAACCCTAATTCTAACCCTTACCCTAACCATAATCCTAACCCTAACCGTAACCCTAACCCTAACCCAAACCCTAACCCTAACCCTAATCCTAACCCTAATGCTAACCCTAAACCTAACCCTAACACTATCCCTAGTCCTAACCCTAATCCTAACCCAAACCCTAACCCTAACCCTAACCCGAACCCGAACCCAAACCCTAACCCTAACCCTAACCCTAACTGAAATACTTATCCTAAACCTAACCCTAACCCTAATGCTAACCCTAAACCTAATTCAAACTCAAACCCTAACCCTAATCATAACCCGAAACCGAAACCTAAACCTAACCCTAAACCTAACCCAAAACATAACCCAAACCGAAACACTAACCCTAACCCTAACCCTAAACCCTAACCCTAACCTAACCCTAACCATAACCCAAACCTAACCCCAAACCCTAACCCTAATC
>CM069532.1:85497187-85504687 GCA_035773235.1 Eospalax fontanierii | reverse complement strand
TCGGAACCCTAACCCTAACACTAATCCCAACCCTAACCCTATCCATAACCCTAATCCAACACCTCACCCTAACCCTAACTCTAACCCAAACCCTAACCTAAAACTAATTCTAAACCAAACCCAAACCCTAACCCTAACCCTAATTCTAACCCAAACCCTAACCTAACAGTAAACCTAACCCTAACTCAAACCCTAACTCTAACACTAACCCAAACCCTAACGCTGACCCTAACCCAAACCATATCCCAAATAATAACCCTAATCCTAACCCTAACCCTCATCCTTATCCTAACCCTAACCCTAACCCTAACCCTAACCCTAACCCTAATTCTAACCCTAACCCTAACCCTAAACCAAACCCTAACCCTAACCCTAACCCTAACCCTAATCCCAACACTAACCCTAACCATAACCCTAATCCAACACCTCACCCTAACCCTACCTCTAACCCAAACCCTAACCTAACCCTAAACCTAACCCTAACTCAAACCCAAAATCTAACACTAACCCAAACCCTAACCCTAACCTTAATCCAAACCATAACCCAAATAATAACCCTAATTCTAACCCTAAACCTAACCCTCATCCTTATCCTAACCCTAACCCTAACCCTAACCCTAACCCTAACCCTAACCCTAACCCTAATTCTAACCCTAACCATAACCCTAACCCTAACCCTAACCCTAACCCTAACTATAACACAAACGCTAACCTAAAACTAACTCTAAACCAAACCCAAACCCTAACCCTAACCCTAATTCTAACCCAAACTCTAACCTAACAGTAAACCTAACCCTAACTCAAAACCTAACTCTAATTCTAACCCTAACCCTAACCCTAACACTAACCCTAACCCAAACCCGAAACCTAACCCTAACCCTAACCCAAATCCTAACCCTAACCCTAACCCTAACCCTAACAAAAACCCTAACGCTAATCCAAACCCTAACCCAAAACCTAACCCTACCCTAACCCTAAACTTAACCCAAACCCTAACCCTAACCCTAACCCTAAACCTGACCATAACCCTAACTCTAACCATAAACCTAACCCAAAACTAAACCCTAAACTTTACGCTAATCGTAACTCAAACCCTAACCCTAAACCAAATCCAAACACTAAACTTTACACTAACCCTAGCCCTAACACTAACCCAAATTCAAACCTAAGCCTAACCCTAACCCAAACCCTAACCCTAATCCTAACCCTAACCCTAACCCTAACCCTAACCCAAACCCGAACCCTAACCATAACCCTAACCCAAACCCTAACCCTAACCCTAACCCAAACCCTAACTTTAACCCTAAACCAAACTCTAAAACTAACACTAACACTAACCCTAACCGAAAACCTAAACCCTAACCCTACTCCTAACCCTAACCCTAACCCTTACCCTTACCCAAACGCAAACCCTAAGACTAACCCTAATCCAAACCCTAACCCTAACCGTAATCCTAACCGTAACCCTAACCCTAACCCAACCCCTAACCCTCACCATAACTCTAACCCAAACCCGAACCCTAACCCTAACCCTAACCCAAATCCTAACCCTAACCCTAACCCTAACCCAAACCCTAACCCTAACCCAAACCCTAACCCAAACCCAAATCCTAACCCTAACCCTAAAGCTAACTCTAAACATAACCCTAACCCTAACCCTAACGCTAAACCTAACCATAAACCTAACCCTAACCCTAAACTTAACCAAACCTAAACCCTAACCCAAACCCTAATCCTAACACTAACCCTAACACTAACCCTAACCAAAAACCTAAACCCTAACCCTACTCCTAACCCTAAACCTAACACTAACCCAAACCCAAACCCTAATCTTAATACAAACCCTAACCCTAATCCTAACTCTAAACCTAACCCAAACCCTAACCCTAAACCTAACCCTAAACAAAACAGTAAACCTAACCCTAATCCTAAACCTAACCCTAGCCCTAACCCTAACCCTAACCCTAACCCAAACCCTAACCGAAACCCAAACCCTAACCCTAACCCTAACGCTAACCCTAAACATAACCCTAACCCTAACCGTAATGCTAAACCTAACCATAACCCTAACCCTAACCCTAAACCTAACGAAACCTAAACCCTAAACCAAACCCTAATCCTAACCATAACCCTAACACTAACCCTAACCGAAAACCTAAACCCTAACCCTACTCCTAACCCTAACCCTAACCCTAACACAAACTCTAACCCTAAACGTAAACTTCACCCAAACCCTAACCCTAACCCTAACCCAAACCCAAACCCTAATCTTAACACAAACCCCAACCCTAATCCTAACCCTAACCGTAACCCTAACCCAAACGCTAACCCTAACCCTAACCGTAACCCTAACCCAAACCCTAAACCTAACCCTAACCCTAACCCTAACCCTAACCCTAAACCTAAACCTAACCCAAACCCTAACCCTAACCCTAATCCTAACCCTAATGCTAACCCTAAACCTAACCCTAACACTAACCCTAGTCCTAACCCTAACCCTAACCCAAACCCTAACACTAACCCTTACCCTAACCCTAACCCTAAATCAAACCCTAAACCTAACCCTAACCCTAACTGAAACACTAATCCTAAACCTAACCCTAACCCTAATGCTAACCCTAAACCTAATTCAAACTCAAACCCTAACCCTAATCCTAACACGAACCTAAACCCTAACCCTAACCCTGACCCTAACCCTAACCCTCACCCTAACACTAAACCTAACCCAAAACGTAACCCAATCCGAAACGCTAACCCTAACCCTAACCCTAACCCTCATCCTTATCCTAACCCTAACCCTAACCATAACCCTAATTCTAACCCTTACCCTAACCCTAATCCTAACCCTAACCCTAACCCTAACCCTAACCCAAACCCTAACCCTAACCCTAATCCTAACCCTAATGCTAACCCTAAACCTAACCCTAACACTATCCCTAGTCCTAACCCTAATCCTAACCCAAACCCTAACCCTAACCCTAACCCGAACCCAAACCCTAACCCTAACCCTAACCCTAACTGAAATACTTATCCTAAACCTAACCCTAACCCTAATGCTAACCCTAAACCTAATTCAAACTCAAACCCTAACCCTAATCATAACCCGAAACCGAAACCTAAACCTAACCCTAAACCTAACCCCAAACATTACCCAAACCGAAACACTAACCCTAACCCTAACCCTAAACTCTAACCCTAACCTAACCCTAACCATAACCCAAACCTAACCCCAAACCCTAACCCTAACCCTAACCCTAGTCTAACCCTAAACCTAACCCTAACCTTAACCCTTAACCAAACCCAAACTCTAAACCTAACTCTAATCAGAACCCTAACCCTAACCCTAATGCTAATCCTAACCCTAACTATAACCCTAATCCAACACCTCACCCGAACCCTAACTCTAACCCAAACCCTAACCTAACCCTAATTCTAAACCAAACCCAAACCCTAACCCTAACCCTAACTCTAACCCAAAACCTAACATAACGCTAAACCTAACCCTAACTCAAACCCTAACTCTAACACTAACACAAACCCTAACCCTAACACTAACGCAAACCATAACCCAAATAATAACCCTAATCCTAACCCTAACCCTAACCCTCATCCTTATCCTAACCCTAACCCTAACCCTAACCCTAACCCTAACCCAAACCTAAACCCTAATCTTAACACAAACCCTAACCCTAATCCTAACTCTAACACTAACACTAACCCAAACGCTAACCGTAACCCTAACCCTAACCCTAACCCAAACCCTAACCCAAACCCTAACCCTAACCTGATCCCAAACCCTAACCCTAACCCTACCCCTAACTGAAACACTAATCCTAAACCTAACCCTAACCCTAATGCGAACCCTAAACCTAATTCAAACTCAAACCCTAATCCTATTCCTAACCCGAACCCAAACCCTAACCCTAACCCTAAACCTAACCCAAAATATAACCCAAACCGAAACCCTAACCCTAAATCTAACCTTAACCCTAAACCCTAACCCTAACACTAACCCTAAACATAACCGAAACCTAAACCCAAATATTAACCCTAATCCTAACCCTAACTCTAACCCTAATCCTAGTCCTAACCCTAACCCTAACCCTAACCCTAACCCTAACCTTAACCCTTACCCAAACCCAAACTCTAAACCTAACTCTAATCGGAACAGTAACCCTAACCCTAATCCCAACCCTAACCCTAACCATAGCCCTAATCCAACACCTCACCCTAACCCTAACTCTAACCCAAACACTAACCTAAAACTAACTCTAAACCAAACCCAAACCATAACCCTAACCCTAATTCTAACCCAAACCCTAACCTAACAGTAAACCTAACCCTAACTCAAAACCTAACTCTAACACTAACCTAAACCCTAACCCTAACGCAAACCTAAACCATAATCCAAATACTAACCCTAATCCTAACCCTAACCCTAACCCTTATCCTTATCCTAACCCGAATCCTAACCCTTACCCTAACCCAAACCCAAACCCTAAAACTAACCCTAATCCGAACCCTAACAATAACCCTAATCCTAACCATAACCCTAACCCTAACCCAAACCCTAACCCTCACCCTAACTCTAACCCAAACCCGAAACCTAACCCTAACCCTAACCCAAATCCTAACCCCAACCCTAACCCTAACCCTAACCAAAACCCTAACCCTAATCCAAAACCTTACCCAAAACCAAACCCTAACACTAACCCTAAACTTAACCCAAACCCTAACACTAACCCTAAGCCTAAACCTAACCATTACCCTAACGCTAACCATAAACCTAACCCAAAACTAAACCCTAAATTTTACGCTAATTGTAACTCAAACCCTAACCCTAACCCAAATCCAAACCCTAAATTTACACTAACCCTATCCCTAACACTAACCCAAATTCAAACCTAAGCCTAACCCTAACCCAAACCCTAACCCTAATCCTAACCCTAACCCTAACACTAACCCTAACCAAAAACCTAAACCCTAACCCTACTCCTAACCCTAAACCTAACCCTAACCCAAACCCAAACCCTAATCTTAATACAAACCCTAAACCTAATCCTAACTCTAACCCTAACCCTAACCCAAACCCTAATCCTAACCCTAAACCTAACCCAAACCCTAACCCTAACCCTAACCCTAACCCTAACCAAAACCCTAAACCTAACCCTAACCCTAACCCTAACCCTAACCCTAACCCTAACCCTAACCCAAACCCTAACCCAAAACCAAACCCTAACCCTAACCCTAACGTTAACCCTAACCATAACCCTAACCCTAACCGTAATGCTAAACCTAACCATAACCCTAACCCTAACCCTAAACCTAACCAAACCTAAACCCTAACCGAAACCCTAATCCTAACCCTAACCCTAAAACTAACCCTAACCGAAAACCTAAACCCTAACCGTACTCCTAACCCTAACACTAAACCTAACACAAACCCTAACCCTAAACGTAAACTTAACCCAAACCCTAACCCTAACCCTAACCCAAACCCAAACCCTAATCTGAACACAAAACCTAACCCTAATCCTAACCCTAACCGTAACCCTAACCCAAACGCTAACCCTAACCCTAACCATAACCCTAACCCAAACCCTAAACCTAACCCTAACCCTAACCCTAAACCTAACCCAAACCCTAACCCTAACCCTAATCCTAACCCTAATGCTAACCCTTAACCTAACCCTAACACTAACCCTAGTCCTAACCCTAACCCTAACCCAAACCCTAACACTAACCCTAACCCTAAACCTAAACCTAAATCAAACCCTAAACCTAACCCTAAACCTAACCTTAACCCTAAACATAACCCTAACTGAAACACTAATCCTAAACCTAACCCTAACACTAATGCTAACCCTAAATCTAATTCAAACTCAAACCCTAACCCTAATCCTAACGCGAACCCAAACCGTAACCCAAACCCTAGCCCTAACCCTAATCCTAACCCTAATGCTAACCCTAAACCTAACCCTAACACTAACACTAGTCCTAACCCTAATCCTAACCCTAACCCTATCCCGAACCCAAACCCTAACCCTAACCCTAACCCTAACTGAAATACTTATCCTAAACCTAACCCTAACCCTAATGCTAACCCTAAACCTAATTCAAACTCAAACCCTAACCCTAATCATAACCCGAAACCAAACCCTAACCCTAACACTAAACCTAACCCAAAACATAACCCAAACCGAAACCCTAAACCTAACCCTAACCCTAACCCTAAACCCTAACCCTAACCTAACCCTAACCTTAACCCAAACCTATCCCCAAACCCTAACCCTAATCCTAACCCAAACCCTAACCCTAATCCTAGTCCTAACCCTAACCCTAACCCTAACCCTAACCCTAACCTTAACCCTTACCCAAACCCAAACTCTAAACCTAACTCTAATCGCAACTGTAACCCTAACCCTAATACCAACCCTAACCCTAACCATAACCCTAATCCAACACCTCACCCTAACCCTAACTCTAACCCAAACCCTAACCTAAAACTAACTCTAAACCAAACCCAAACCATAACCCTAACCCTAATTCTAACCCAAACCCTAACCTAACAGTAAACCTAACCCTAACTCAAAACCTAACTCTAACACTAACCCAAAACCTAACCCTAACGCAAACCTAAACCATAACCCAAATACTAACCCTAATCCTAACCCTAACCCTAAACCTCATCCTTATCCTAACCCTAACCCTAACCCTTACCCTTACCCAAACCCAAACCCTAAAACTAACCCTAATCCGAACCCTAACCATAACCCTAATCCTAACCGTAATCCTAACCCTAACCCAAACCCTAACCCTCACCCTAACTCTAAACCAAACCCGAAACCTAACCCAAACCCTAACCCAAATCCTAACCCTAACCCTAACCCTAACCCTAACCAAAACCCTAACCCTAATCCAAACCCTAACCCAAAACCAAACCCTAACCCTAACCCTAACCCTAACCCTAACCCAAACCCTAACCCTAACCCTAACCCAAACCCAAACCCTAACCTTAACCCTAAACCAAACCCTAATCCTAACACTAACACTAACCCTAACCGAAAACCTAAACCCTAACCCTACTCCTAACCCTAACCCTAACCCTTACCCTTACCCAAACGCAAACCCTAAAACTAACCCTAATCCAAACCCTAACACTAACCCTAATCCTAACCGTAAACCTAACCCTAACCCAACCCCTAACCCTCAACATAACTCTAACCCAAACCCTAACCCTAACCCTAACCCTAACCCAAATCCTAACCCTAACCCTAACCATAACCCTAACCCAAATCCTAACCCTAACCCAAACCCTAACCCAAACCCAAATCCTAACCCTAACCCTAAAGCTAACACTAACCATAACCCTAACCCTAACCCTAACGCTAAACCTAACCATAACCCTAACCCTAACCCTAAACCTAACCAAACCTAAACCCTAACCCAAACCCTAATCCTAACACTAACCCTAACACTAACCCTAACCAAAAACCTAAA